>JANHAO010013920.1:0-15599 GCA_026873985.1 Saraca asoca | reverse complement strand
AGGTTCGAATTACCTCCAGCCATTGCTTGGTTTTGAGTTGCTGACTTTCTGAAGTTTGAGACTGTCCGGGAGCTTCCAATGCTTTTCTTTGATCACAGACGGATGGAAGTCTACTGAATGGATCGCTTGATGCAGCATGGGAGACTCGGAGTGCTTTTCCCTTTATAAAACTCAACCCATCATTGAGTTTTACGTTTTGGCACCCGTATATTGGCTAAACAAAAGGAAGATAAGGTGGGTTGATGTTTTGGCTGAAAGTTTTCGGCTGCAACACTTTCAACTTCAAAAGTTGCAGCTTGCATTCTAAAGTTGCGGCTGGAAACTGAGAAACGTATCTCCAGTCGACATATTCCATGCAACCGTATGCAACTTATCTTACATATACTGCATATTATTGCAACTTTCCAAGAAATTAAAATTGAAAAAAAAAAATAAAAGAGAAAATTGCTTCAACTATAAGATCGATGGACGTCTAACACCATGTGATACTTGGTGGCCAATAAAACACAAAACAAACAGCCTTGTTCGTCATTTGACATGATAGTTGTTATTTTTGACGGATTTAACTCTTTCTTAGGGTACATAATACACTTTAAAAAATACACAATACAATGTAATACTAAATATAAATAATTAAAAATATAAATTTTTAAATTAAATTATCTGCTTCATTGTTTTTTTTTAATCAACAATTATAATAATGCATTTTAATATCTAAATTACGAGACTCATTTTGGAGCCAAATCCTCATTTTCGCGTGCTCCCCTGTTAACTAAAATACTCAATATAACTTGAATGACATCGAAATGCTAAAATTATAGGTAAATCTATATACAAACTTTTCTTTCTCAATATTTTCATATTAAAATGCCTATATATAAATTTTGGGTAATGTTACGCAAGTTTTGCAAAAATTTTGATAGATTTTATGATGTTTAACATAAGAGACATAAAAATTATAACTTTAATATAAAACCGTGTAATTTTTTTAGAAAAAATTGTCATTTGTACAAATTTTACATATAATTGGTACACAAAAAATTGTAATTTCATCATTTAAAATTGTATATATTTGTTTTAAAATGTCGTCATTTTATAAAAAAATTACAAAACTTTCAATGAAAAACATACAAAAAGATACGAAATTTTTTCATAAAAGTTATACAAAGAGTAGGCACTGTACATATGTATTTTTTCTAGTGCGAACGGAAGCATAACCTAATCTTACGTAATTGCTAGGTACTTTCCTCAAGGCATTGACATATATTTCGAGCTAGTTGGGGGCAAAATGCTTGATGCAGTTCTTCTGAACATGCGAGTCCATAGCCGAATTGCAGTCTGTGGAATGATATCTCAGTACACTCTTGATCGGCCTGAAGGAGTGACAAATACATTCTGTCTTGTATCTAAGAGAATCCGAATGCAAGGATACAATGTGATCGATTATTATAATCTCTATCCAAAGTTCTTAGAGTTTCTGGTGCCATATATCAAAGAAGGAAAGATATCTTGTGTTGAAGACATAGTTGAAGGACTTGAAAATGGTGCAGCTGCCTTGGTTAGAGTTTTTAGTGGCCTCAACATTGGAAAACAAGTTGTATCACTTGCAAATGAATAGAGATTTTCTTTTTAAGGATTTCTAACTTAAAAATAAATTGTATCTGCATGAGTATTTTGTGTCAATGTATAGTATAAATTCTTACTAATCATCAAGTCTTCGGATATGTCTAGAATTTAAAATCAAAATTATATGCATAAAGGTATAATTAATGAAGGGCCAGTGTCTGACTGAAAGCAAAATGGTAGCAGATTCTATTTATGAAGGAGCATATTTATTTTCAGACTGATGAAAGGCTGGGGATGTAGAATTGATTTTTGTTTTCTATAGATGTAAGCCCAAGGAACAAAGGAATGCATAGGTGCTAAAAAGGTGGAGGATCATAGGGCCAAGCCAAGCCCATTTTGGACAGAAGAGAGTTGGTAGATGAAAGGCTCAAAGACTTGGTGAAGGCGGTTAACCAGTCTAAAGATTAGGGATCGGGTTATGGTGGACCCTGAAATTCACCCACTCAAACTTACATGTGAAGAAGAGTTGCTTGCCATGCATTTGGCTCATGTTTTGGAACAATTAAGGAATTGGGGAGGCAAGAAAGGAAAATGTCCTTCCAATTCTCATAGAATAGAGAAGCGTTTTGATGATTTGTTGAATCAAGCTTGTCTTATGGAACTTGAAACAAAGGATGTTGTTTTACATGGTAGAACAGGAGAGATAGGCCAGTGGTTGTGCTATAGGCTCGAATCATAATCCTTTAATCACGGATTGTTATCCCAGTTTTTTCGAAAGATCCTCCTTTGTTTAGATTTAAGGCTTTCTAGCTTGTTTGGAAGTAGTACAAAAAGGATGGAAGGCTGAAGATAATCTTTTGTAAAGAAAACTAAGAGGAGTTATAGGAATGGAGTAAAGCAACATTTGAATGTGCCAATCAAGATATTAGTAAACTAAAGAATAGGTTGATTCATCTTCTAAATCAACTTGTTAGCTCTGGTGATAGGGAGGAGATTGCGGACAGAGTTAATCAGATTAGCAAGCTTTGGTCACAGAAGGAAAAATTTTGGGTATGAAATCAAGAGTTAAGTGGTGAAGATGGGAAGACAGACAATAATTATTCGTGAGGTTTGGGCAAGAAATTTGGAGATTGAATTTGCTCTGATTTAAATGGTTCTCTTTTTCTACCTTTTTGCCTCCTTGGATACAAGGTTCTCCCTTTTTTTTTCCCCCAAAATCTCTCTCTCTTACAAACTTATTCACTCATGAAAGATAATATCAATACTGTCAAAATCATTCAAATCTGTCGCATCTCAAAATGATGAACATGACCAGCTTAAATCATCTTAGTGGTAATTCGAAAATCTCGAACTTTTGTCCTTTTATTGTAAACATTTATTTCTAATTAACAGAAAACTAGATCTTCATTTCTTTTTTTAAAACATAGAAACAAAGGAAAAGATGATTTTGTATCAATCTCGAAATAATACTTGAGTTTATTTGAAATCTGTTTTTAGTGTAAAATCAATAAAACATTTGTTAAACAATCATAATCTGATATAGGTTATGGGCAGTGAACACCTCTTCCACATTGACTTTTATTATTTAAAATGAGATTTAAGTGGAAATTTGTCAATGACAAAACTGTTCTCTTTGCGCCTTCAAATATTTAGAAATAAGTTAATTATAATTTCTAGTAATGTTCATTTATATGCACAACTTAGTCTAGAAAACAACTTGTAATAAGTTATCTTCTCGAACATTTTGATTGCTTCATCTATCAAACCAACTTGAACATTGCCAGAAATCCTGGTAGTCCAAGAAATAATGCCTGAAATGAAGACACCGAGTATCACTAAGGCAGTTACATTTGGCATACAAATCAATAACAGCATCTTGACAAAAAGAATTTCAATCCAAAACTCTCACAATTAAACAACAATGTACTAATATGCCATAGTCAATACTCTTCAGTTTTGTACAAACAGGCAAAATAATAGCACAAGTGAATTCCTTAAGCAATAGACCCGTTCTGGTTTCTAAGAACTTTCATCAAATAGATGGTGGGTCTGGTATGTTGGCACTGCTGTAAGCTTTCGTGGAAACTACAACTACAATCTCTTTGCAAAATAAGAGCTGACGCAGAGATTATACATGGAATGAAAACAAATGCTAAAGGGAAGATTATACAATGGGAAGCCATTAAGCTCAAATTTAACAAATAAAATAAAACAAACTAGAAGAAAACTAACTGAGAATTTAAAAAAAAGCATCTGAATTCCTTGCACAAAGCTTTAGTAGCACCATTGTCAAATAATGATTTTGAAGAGAGTTGAGCGCTGCAAACATTGGAGAGACAAGACAAGGTTGAACAACAGTTCTGATTGAAGAGGATTGAATGCCGCAAATCTCGAAGAGACAAGGTGAGGTAGAATGATAGTTCCAATTGAAGAGGGTTGAATGCCACAAACCAAATCCCTTGCACACAGCCATGGATTAGCATGAAGAGGCAAGACAAAGTGATTTGAAGACAAAAGCCAACTGAGAAAAATAGTGAGGTTGCACAAAGGGGATTCGCACGCGTTGAAGAAGTCAAGACGGTTGCATGAAGATGAAAGGGAATCGCATGCGTGATTCATAATGTCGTTTAAAATCATGGCTTAAAAAAAAAAAAAAAAAAGACAACATTGTAAAAAATAACTGCCTGTTAATTAATAAAATTAAAATCGAATTTTAAAATATTAAAGTTAAAAATTTTCAGCTTTAAAATAAAACTTAATTACACATATAATGGTATGAATTAATTAATGATTACGTGGCCTTCTTTAAAAGCTTAAGGAGTAAAACTAATTAATTTATTTGATGTAAAATATAATTTTTTGGGACATATTTACAATAGTCATTCAAGTGTTATCTATTAATTAATTTTAAACAACAATGGCAGAAGTATTGTTAGTGATACATGTTGCAACAAATTATGCATTGCCTATGAATTATAAGTTGGCAACATTCAATTCAATGTTGTCTATTTTATATTTGATAACAGTTTTATTTAACAACATTCAATTAAGTGTTGTCTATTTTATATTAGGCAATAGTTTTATAGTGTTATCTAATGAGCATTGCTTAAATTAAAAATAAAAGATAACATTATCAAAATCGTTACCTATTTCAGTTTTAGGCAATTATTTTTTAACTGTTGTCAAATTTAGCATTGCCAAAGATTAAAAATGATATAGTATTGGTTGTACACATACCATATAAAATACATACACATGTATATATAGATAAATACATATATTCATTCTTTTTGAAAATTATACTAGAATTAAATTTCAAACGAGGTCAAGATTTCCATTCATATATAGTCAAGTAAATGATCTAAACATATAAAAATTCTACATACCACTTATCCATCTTGTCTACCTCTTTTCTAATATTCATAAACTTATAACTATTTCCATATCCTAGGTCATAAACATTTAAACTTTTCCTTTCCTTATAGATCATCTTAAAAAAAAAAAAAGTTCATTATGTTAGTTTTCTAAACAAACAAATATCATAAGGGAAGGATAGGGGAAACATAATACGTGGGCTACCAAAGTTGGCGTTTAGACCTGTCAACTAATCAATGACATAGTAAAGCTGGGTGTGTCACATCATTTACCTTCCTTGCATGATAGAATAGTCATATAATCAATCAACACACACTAGCTCAACAAGTAAAGGGAAATACTTAATGAGGTTGTATGGCCAGCAACCATATCGTACATTATTGTATAACCCTATGACATACCATACATGTTTGGATGCCCCTTACGACATACAATGCTTTGTATGCTCACCTAAACATACTGTATACAAATATAGTTAGCCTATCATCGACCTAAGTTTTCTTTCCCTTACCTTGTTGTAGTGTACTTTGATTTCCTTTAACTTATTGAGCTAGAAGTAAATACAATTAAAGACTCAATCTACTAAAAACATCCAAAACTTCTTTCATGTATAAAAGTAAAATTATTATTTAACTCTTACAGATATTGTCTAAGTCTAACATCCTTTACTTTATATCCTATGTTCATTTATCCTAAATTATGCTTAAACTAAGTCATTTATGCATTTGAAACTTTCCTATCTTTAGTTATTTTAAATTCCAAATTTCTAAACCAACTACTTAGATTATACTTAATAAAGTTCCAACCCTAATTAAGCTTACTTACACAAACATACAATTCAACTATCATAAAGAGCATATAATCACATAAGTAACATTTAGTGATCTCTTAAGTCATCCACCATCATATGAAAATTTTCTTAGATCATTTTCATGCTTCCTAGTATAGCAAAACATGCACATGTATAATTTGATATAGAAAATAAGTCGATCAAAGCAAAAACTCCTACTTATCTTTGGTAGCAGAGTGTTCTTCTCAAAGACCCATTTTCTGCTACTTGTAAAATTCTACGCAATAAGGATTAAAACATAAACCTAAGTTCATAAGGGCTAAAACTAAGATAAATCAAGTTTTAATTCATTTGATTTACCTCATATTCAAATTCTAGGCCTGAGATGTGCAAGAGACTTTTCTTTGCCACTATTTCAGCCTTCAAAAAGTCTTTGGCCAAAATAGGATTGAAATTTTGTGAAATGTGGATGACAAGCATTTTGGATTTTGTTATGTGTGTGCTTGGTTGGTCGACCAATCATAAGTGATTAGTTGGCTAGCCTACTTAAAAGTTCATGGAGATAAGTAGAGGCAAAGGCAATTGAAAACATCTTATTAAATACCATGGTAAACATGAAATTCATAATAATACAAAGTAATGAATTAGAGTGAAATATAATATGTAAAGTAGCATAAAGTCATCACATATTCCATCTAAAATTTGAAAAGTACAATATTAGACTTAATTCTCAAGGCCAAGACATCGAATTAAGCAAGGCTATTATGAAAAGTTGCTACAATCTCTACTAGAAATCATCCTAATTAATCAAGGTGTGAAGATTTGCTAAATCTTGGGTCAAACTTTTGCTACATGTCTACATGCTAGAAAAAATCCAACGTTCACTACACCTCAACATAATTTCTGATTTTTTTCATGCACTATTGGATTCTAGTGAATATTAATATTTCTTAAATCAAGCTCTCATGGTGCATCCAGTCCAAGGTTATGATTGGAACTTGACATTGTCATGTTAGATTCACAGGAAGTCATAGGACTTAATATAGCTTTATCTTTAATTGCTTTAGCAGAGATGTCTTGTGAAACAGAGAAAGAGGAGATTAAATATTGTTCATACTTTATATACAGAAAATTTTGATTGATAAACATGATATTAATCACCCTACTAAACAAACAACTCCCGATCGTAAACAAAAAAAAAAAAAAATCTGAGACTGAAAATATAAGGAAACCAAAATGATTCTTTAGGTTAGGACAAATAAGTAAAACCTTACTTTTGTTGAATTACTCCTAATGATTTCAATCGTATCCCCATTTCATTAGGGGTTATTTGTTTAAATAGGTAAAATGAATAACAATAGGGTAGAAATGATATGAGCACATTGAGATTATGCAAATGGACAAATCATGAATTCAAATGCATGATTTCATTTGCATTCCATTTTTTGTCAAGTGCCCATTTTCATTTAAATAATGTAGAAATGAATGTTCACCATTAATTAAATAAATCTTCTACCAATTTATGTAATTGTAGTTTTCCTCATCAGTTCAATCCAACACTAGCTAGAAACAAAATAATGTAGTTTTACATAGTGGAATAAAAGGTATAGGCCAAAGGATGTTAAGGTGAGACTTGATCATGTGATGGTATGTTGGAATTGAAAACTTCTTTTCCAATGCTACTATTATCATTCCTCTATCTATAGACCCTGACCATAATCCTTTAATTACAGTTTGCTATCTTAATTTTTTGAAAGCCTTTTTTATGTTTAGATTTGAGACTTTCTAGTTCAATGAACTTGCATATATGGAAGTAGTATAGAAAAGCAAAAAGGTTGTAGATAACAAGCTCCTAGAATGTGGAAGTCAACAGTAACAAGCATACCATATTGACATCTCTCATTTTGGTATTTATGGTTCTTGCATCACCAAATCCCTAATCCTGGCGTTGACAGTTTAGGCAAGAAATAATAGTCAAACCATTGCCCTTGAATTCTTTCCTGAATCACTCAACCTCTTTTATAGCAGGCAGCTAAAGGACTAAATTTACCACCTCTTGCTCGGTAGTTTGAATTTACCCAGACATTCTTCCACTTTTCAAAATTTGGTCTAAATAGCATCGTTTTTGGCTTTGGCTTCTAGTTTGCCTTTTTAGATATTGCTCTTGACCAGATTATGTTGACAAATTGATCAATAATCATCTATTTTCCTTTGCTTTTGACTTGACTTTCATGGACCTTTTTCAAATGCGATTGATAGTCAAAGTCAAGTCTTTAGAATATCGACTTCTTTTTTTTGTTTATCTGCTTTCATTTTATCTTTTTCATCAATTATTTCTTTTTGACGCTGTCCATATAGAATCATTTTCACTTCATCACAATATTTTCACAGTGTGAACACATTTTCATACTTCATCTTTCAACTTTGATTCTTTTTATGAATTCAAAAATGCTTTCATTCTTATGTGGATATGCCTCTAGTATAAAGGATCTATCCAATGGTTTGTCATATTCATATATTCAGGCTACATTGATGTCCATTTGGAATGGCTCAACATAATTCATATCATTGGGAAAGGATCCAAGTTAAACATTGTTTTTGGTTTTTCTTTATTAACAAACTTTAGCCTCCCTTACTTAATTGCTTTTTTTTATTATATTTTTGAAATGAACACAATTGTTAATAGTATGACTGAAAACATTAAGAAATTTAAAATATTTTTGTTCTTTTATCACATCTATTGATAATATTTTATGGCCTTCCATCAATTTGATTTTTCATCTATGAGTAACAAATTAAATATCTAATCAGCTTTTGTAATGTCAAAAGAATATGTTCTTTTATTGATCGTAGAAGTCCATTTTTTTTTCTCTTGTTTTGCCCTAAAGTCGAACATGCATATGGTGGCCTAGGTTGCCTTTTTGCAACATTAGTTTCTTGCTCATCTTTTTCCATGACATCTATGTCAACAAACAACATTCATTCTCTTCCATAAGAAAGTTTTTTTGTCTTAATTTCTACTTCTTTTAGTATCATTTCAAGCTTTCAAACCTTTCTATAACTGGAGACATGTTAGAAAATCGTCAATTCAATAGTTTCTTTCTAACTGCGAAATGAAAGCCTACGACTACTATTTTAACAATCTCCGACTTGAGACTAGATGTAAAACACTGCATCTTTGCTAATTGTAATCAAGACAAATAGTCATTTGATGTTTCTGAGGGTTGTTTTCGTAATTTTATTAAGTCAACCAAATTTTGTTTCATTTCTCCTTTAAAGAATTGGTTATGGGACATCCTTTCCATCTGTGTCCACAAATAGATTAAATTTAGCCGACAGCTCAAAATACCAAAAGAATGTTGTTTTATCAATAACATTGGGAAGTATTTCTTCTTTAAATATTTGTTGCTACCAATTGCACTGCACTCAATGGTGTATCGAGTAACATGTTCTATTGTTGATTGATTGTCTTCACCTAAAAATATAGAAAACTTTGACATTTTATAGTTCTTAAGCAACTCAATTTGATTTATCCACTCAGGGAAAGCTTCTGTGTATTGTGGTCTATATACTCCTCCCCAAGTTGGTTTGGCAATTGTTGACTAGATTTTATACATTTCCTAAATTTTGACCCATATTTAAGTTATTTTGATTATTGTGAAACATATTGCCGAAATTATTTTCCAAACTATGGTTCCCTCTAGCCTTTTTGTAATAAATTGACTTGACTATATCTCAAGCCATTTCCCTTTTGTGTTTTTTCATCATGACCATTTGTAATTTCATCTTCATCATTATTTTGATTTTCATAATTATTCCCTATATCTTGATTATGATTTCCATTATTGTCTCCTCCTAAAATTGTAGAGATTCTTTCCAAATATTCATTAGAAGCAGTATTATTTTGGAAAAAAAAAAAGAAAAGAAGGGTTTGGTACAATATCCATTTATTGAGTCATCATGTTGATCATTTCATGATTACTTTCATCTATTTGCAACCTCATCAATGTGAAGGCTTTAACAATAAGGAGAGAATTGATAAAATTATTTTCATTTTTCCTATTATTTTTTTGTTATTATTTTCTCTCCTAATTTCTACATTTCTTCATTATTTTGAGAGCCATGAGGGATTCCGAGTTGCTTAGGTTATCTAGAAATGTATCTTTGATTACGGTGCTGACATCGATTCCCAATGTTTGTTGGTGAATTCTAATTATTTTGTGCATTATTTTTTTAGAGAATTGTGAATCAACTGATCTTGAGAATTATTGGACGTAGAGGCCATAATTCTACTACTTATTAAATACATGGACATAAGTAATTATGAGAGATACAATCCTTAAATCTTTTGTCCCATCAGGTGTGTTAATTTGTTTCCAACAAAATTCTCTACTAAAAAATTCTACAAAAAGAAATGGATTCGCTTTTATTCAAAGAAGGGGAGTCTCTAAAAAAGGGACAATTGATTAATTAGTTCATCTCTTATTTTATGGAAAAGTCTACTTTGCATAAAAGGTTGTTATTGTTCGATGAAATAGATAAATTTGAATAAAATGGATTTATTCAACAAAAGGGTGCATACGTAGATAAAGAAACCAAAGCGCATGAAGTGATTTATTTGTGTAAAATGCCGAAAATTTGATCTCAATTTAATTACAAATGATCTAAGTGTAGTTTTCCTATTCATACCTACTTCAAATAATTTAAAGACATAATTAACTCTTAGACTGTTTCAAATAACTATCTATTTGAAAATAAAATATGATAAAAGAAAAAATACAATAAAAAGAATAATTACTAACTATTAAATACATTATCATAGTAACCACATATAACCGGTGTCATATCATGTTACCACGTCAAACAATCTGCTCCAGCTATCAAAACAACTTTGTCAACTGACTGAACTTACACTTGACATCTTCAACAGTCTCAAAATCGTCGACAAGCATTATGAAGTGCATCAAGAAATCACAAATATGATCACTCATACTATTTCTAGCAGAGCATCATACCTCATCAGCCTCGTCAATGACTGAATCATTGATTGTTGGCATACCACTCATTCTTGCCCTCGACCTTTGTTAACTATCATGACAGCCTCGATCGTTGACCAAATTAGTAGGTATGACAGATACATTATACCATAGGGTGTTGTCAATGCTGCTATATGATATAGTTTGAAATGTGATTCAGTGATTTCCTGACATATACATTGTTAGTACGTGTAATTTTCTCCTTCCAAATTTACTAAATTCTAACAAATTTGACATTTAATTTCCACATGACATTCAAGTGTACATCAACTTAATGAAAAATAAAAAGACAAATTTTATCTTTTATGGTAAATCATAAAATATAAAAATTTTTACTTCTTCACAAATAAAAGCATTGTGTTTAAATTTTTATCACAAAACACTTTTCGTATGCATAAAAAGGGGTTTTGCTACAATGTACAATTGAGAAATTCGCGGATATATATGTCTTTGCAATTTTAATTGGTGAAATTGTAGGTTTTTTTTTGTATAATCTTACATGAAAGATAAGTGCAAGATTATAAATATTTTATAAAAAAATTACAAAAGATATTAAAATTTTTTTACAAAAATTAAGTTTAAAAAAGCAAAAAAATGAGTGTATGAAAGCAAGCCATAAAAAAATCATTTGGATGAATAATGATCAAAAGGAGAAGGTTGGTGTATATATTACCGCAAATGAAGATTTACTGGTGCAAAAATCACTTTTTATGATATATATATATATATATATATAATACATGAAACAGCGATACAAATCTAAGACTCGTACAAACTAATCAAATCTCTTGATGAATATGAGGTCTAAGGCACAATAGAATAGAAACCAAAGACGTCCGGTTGTTTCATCCAACTGAGGACATAAATACACAAAGATCGAATTATCTTTTATGGTTATCTATAACTAGAAATGTATAAATACAAGTTATTATTATTAAATATTTTACTTTCATATTGAATATTCTCTTATTCAAACATCAAAAGGACTTTGACGATCTCTTATCACTCAAATCTTATTACAAGTGATTTTCAACCATCATACTCAATTGTCAAAATTGGAGTACTCATGCTTTCTCACTTTTAAATCATAACTAGTAACTTATTTTTTAAGATATAATTCCAGGTGATAGTACTTATATGTAATATATTTCACATTTGTGCATGTGACAATCTAATTTAATGTAGCTTCATCTATTTGGAATAAGTGATATCAATTTCACTTTATTATATCACATGCAAGTATATAAGAATATTTTGAGTATTCACATCTATGCAGGATTTTATATATATACATATTCATCTTCAAAAAATGACATCAAATTAGTCTTTAAAGTTTCAATTATGTACATCAATTTAACACTTTTTAAAAAAACCCTCACCACTTAACTTAGAATTAATTTGATATTAAATTGATGTAATTTTTTAATTAATGTAATAAAATTTTCATGACTAATTTAATATTAACATAATCCGAATTTCCAGCATGAATATTGTGGTTTTGCACATTCCCCCTTCTAGATTCTCATACAAAATCAAAGTCTTCTCCTTCAACAAGTATATTCAATTATGATGGGAATAAAAAAATATCGTATCAAATATAAATTAGAAATGTTATATATAATTACCTAAAATTAAGTTCATTAAGACAATATATTTAATTTTCATGCCTTGAGAAATATATATAGTGAATTATATGTCAAATATTTCTCAAATTTTTAATCAATACATTGCTAAAG
The DNA here is from genome assembly GCA_026873985.1 of Saraca asoca. NCBI lineage: Eukaryota > Viridiplantae > Streptophyta > Magnoliopsida > Fabales > Fabaceae > Saraca > Saraca asoca. The sequence goes on along the minus strand of JANHAO010013920.1, from coordinate 3,096 downwards.
TATTTTACTTCATTATTGCAATACAAGAAATTTGATATTTAATAACAGATTTAGTAACAAAAATTTCGTTTTCATATAATGGAAAGAAATAAAATTTTCATATAAATAATTTAGCAATGAACAGAGGAAATCCGTTACTAAATTTGGTGAGAGTTAGAAACGAATACAATATATTAATTTCAAAATATTTATTTCATTATTAAATCTATTATTAATATTTTAAAAATTAATTAATAAAGAAAATGTGATATCTTTTAAAAGAATTAAATTTTTACTAATATAGTGACAAAACTCCAAAATTCTGTCATTAAACCCATCGCTAAATTGAAAAAAAAAATAATATATAGGGAAAGCTAAAAGAGTATTTTTTAAAAAAAAAAATTAGTGATATATTTAGTGATAGGATTTTGAAATTTCATTGCTAAATTAAAAAATCGAGAATATTAAAATGCACAGTTTCATTAAATGTTAGCAGCAAAAGTCTATTACTAAATTTGTTACTAAATTATGATAAATTTGAAATTCCCAGTGAAAATCCATTTCACAATATCTCTGATACTTTCACTATTCCTCCTTTTTCTCTCGCTCTCCCGCCACCTCTCTCCCTATCCATTACCATTTTTCAACATTGCCGTTGTTGCCATTGTCCATCACCAACGTTGAGTTGGCTATTTTCTGGCAGTGTGAGGGAAGTTTTTTCTCATTTTACTCAATATTCTGATGCCTAACCTGTGAATCTCTAATTATCTTTTAAAAACTTGTGGTTTTTTTTTTTCAATTTTGATTTCATTAAGTAAATATGCACCATATGTGATGTTGATTAGTATTTTAATCAATTGATTTTACTGTGTATTTGTATATATGAATGTTAGAGTTCTAATATAAATATTTTGCAATTTTTTTTTTGATAATATGAATGTTTTCAAGAAATTGATGGAAGGTTTTTTTTTCTTAGTGGTTCTGATCATTAGGTATTATAGAATTTATTTATTTTTGAATATTTGTGTGTCAGATTGTGTATTTTGTTTATTGTTTGAGTTTATTTGCAGATCAAATGAAATGCATAAAATAAAAGAATCTGTGCCCAGTTAGTGATGGAATTAGTCACAAAAGGAATTATAAGTTTCCTAAATAACAAAGGATTTAACTACGAATTTGTGACAGAATTGTTCATAGCAATGGAAATAATCCATTGCTAAAAACAATTGATCATTTTAATAAATATATATATATATATATATATATATATGGATGTAATGATTAATAGGGATGGATTTCAAAATTTCATCATTAAATTTTGACCGACGTCAATTTTAAGGAAGAATTAATATTCGTCAATAAATTTAATGACAAAAATTCTGTTGTAAAATCACAAAATTCTTGTAGTGTGAATTTTTTCTGTTTATTAATTAATTTATTAACTTAGCTTAAATCACAATTTAGATGCAAACTATAACATTGACATACTTTAAGTATAAAAAAAAAAAGTTTATAACTGAACCCAATTATAATTGTCATATTTTTCAAATATTTTAAATTAATTGTGATACTTTCATGTTAAATAAAATATTAGAAAGGCTACGAGCACTTGCATAAAGGGTGCTTCCCAACTAAGAAGCATCTAATTTGTAACATTTTTTTTTTTTTGGTTTGGCAATCAAGCCGTGTTCAGGCCGCTAACAATTATTTTGACTTTTTTTTTTACACGACTACAAACGAGAAAATTTGAATTTACAACTTTCTACATATTATTTAAATTGGGCGTAAAAATTAAACATGGAGAGAAGGGCTTATTGTATGAATTTGGGAGCAAATGTAACTGTAGATTATTTTCTGAATTTTTCTCATTTTTGGATATTTGTATCTTTTTAGCATCGATCGTTTATTGATTATGATTAGAAAAGTACGTAGTTGCGATTCTTGCATTTTTATCTTCGCGTCCATATGGGATGGTGTATTAAAACCTTTAGGAGTTAGGAGAAAAGTCTTTATATCAACCGGGAAAAAGTATGTTTACTCTTGTCAATAGGACTTTTGCTTAAAATGCTCTTTAAAGAGGCACATCTAGTGACTGGGTGGGCACTGTAACTCGGGTTAGGCATCAAGAGTGTGAAGCTTAGAAATATTCCCCCTACACATTCAAAACTACGTAATGAGGCATATATTAATAAACGGAGTTGTCCTTCTCCTTATTTTTAAAAAGTCCCTTTTTGATATGCACCAGAGGCTTCTTATATGGCACGTTGTTTGAGACTTGATATGCATTAATGCTTCAATTACACGCTCATGTTGGTTTGCGGACATGTTATGCATGAGATTTTGATTGTATGGGTGACAAAATCCTTAAACCCTAAATATTTATACAAGTATGGCTCGAATTTATTGGAAACCTGGCATGTTAGCTAAGAATTGGTAATATATGCCGTATGATTTCGACTAGAGGGCTATTGACTCGTGGCAGATTAGTATGAGAGCTTATTTATGCTAAAGAGAGTAGATTTGGTGGGCCATGATTGGGTTAGAATCGACTTGTCGAAAGCATGTGGAGTTTGTGAATCAAGTAGACACTTATGGGAAATAGTGAAGAGACGCTGCTAAGGACTTAACCAAGAGGGTGTAAGAGGTTGGAGTAATTCGAGAGCTAGTGTGCGAGGTATTGCATTTGAGGGAATGTTAACAATGCATCTAGTGGAGGTGTGTGCAGAAGTTAAAGGACTTGCTATATAGTACAGGACATTAATTATGTACTTATTCATAATAAGCATTTGAGGGAATGTAAACCACTTAAGAGAGTGAGTGAATTGACGGCTTATCTAACGGGAAAAAGCCCCAAGAGAAGCCCTACACTTGTGGAGAAAGCTTGACCATATTCATGAGAGACATAGTAGCTGTCAATGAAGTCTAGAGGGCGAAGCCATAATCGTGCTTGAGAAAGCGTGGCCACAACAATAGTAGACATATCTTGCAAGATGGTGAAGGGGGTTGTTCGGCCAAGGGGCAGCAAAGGGACTGAAATTTCAAAAAATTTTCCCTCTCCTTGGCTGAGCAACTCACCCAAGGATCCACTGGTTTTAGGTCCCAAAATTTCTCAGAGAA
>JANHAO010013919.1:0-15598 GCA_026873985.1 Saraca asoca | reverse complement strand
TATAGTCATTTGCTTTCTTGAATTCCAACCGAACTCCAGAGCCAAATGAAAAAACATAGCCTGATGTGCTTTCCACGTCATCACAAGAATCGACCCAATCACTTTCGGAAAACCCAATCATCTTCATATCAGTAGACTTTATAAACCAATTTCCTAGCTCTTCTATTCCTTTAATGTATCTCAGCGCTCTTTTAGCAGCTTTAAAGTGATTATCACTAGGATCTTGCATAAACCCAGACAGGAAGCTTGCAGCAAACATGAAATCTGGTCTTGTGGCTATCAAATATAAAAGACAACCAATCAAGCTTCTATAAACACCAACATCAATTTTCCTTACTCCATCTTCGTTGCTTAATTTCTCATTTTGCATTAGAGTGCTGACTGGTTTGCTATTTTCCATGCCAAATTTCTGCCGAACATGCCTTGCATATTTCCTTTGACATATAATTGCAGAATCTCCATTCCAAGAAAATATGTCATCTTTCCCAAATTTGTCATCTCAAACATCTTGTTCATTTCACACTTGAACTTCTCCACTAAAATAGAGCTGCTTCTAGTTAGCAAATAAATCATCAACATACAGGGATATGATTATCAAATCACAACCAGCTTGATTCCCATATAGAGTTGATTTATTAATGCTTCAGTTAAACCCAGACTTCAATAGATAGTTTATCAATTATGCTGTACCAAGCTCTAGGAACATGCTTCAACCCATATAGAGCTTTTTTAAGCAATTGGGCTTTGTCTTAACTACCAGCAACAACAAAGCCTTCTGGTTGCTCAACAAAGATCTCCTCACCCAAATGACTATTTAGAAAAGCTGATTTAACACCTAGTTGGAAGATTTTCCAACCTTTTTGGGTTGCCAAAGCTATTAACAACCTTATTGTATCATACCTTGCTAGTGGAGCAAAGGTATCAATAAAGTCTACTCCATACTACTGAGAACAACCTTTGGCTATTAATCTTGCTTTAAGTTTTTATCAATAGAATCATTAGAATTGAATTTGGTTCTATATACCCACTTGACACCTATGACTTTCTTGTTCTTGGGTCTATTCACAAGTTGCCGAGTTTCATTCTTTTCGATCATGCCAGTTCCTCCCTTATTGCAACTTTTCAAGCTTTTGAGCTTGCTGCTTCAGCATAGTTGGAAGGTTCAACTACTGCCAAATTGCATCTTTCATAAATATCAGACAGTAATCTAGTGCCTCTAACAGTAGTGTAAGGAACTCTGAGTTGGTGTTGAATACCAGCTTCTATGCGAAAGCTGTCAAACTTTTCTGACATATACTCGGTACCATTGTGTGATCTGAGTACTTTGATTTTTACACCAGTATAATTCTCAACAAGTAATCTAACCTTTTAAACACATCAGTAACCTCTGACTTTTGCTGTAGAAAATAAACCCAACACATCCTACTAAAATCATCTATGAAAAATATGAAATAGTTGTAGCTTCTCTTTAGCTCACCATACCTTATTCTCAGGAAAAGGCAGCTTGAGTAGCTTTCAAAATTGACACACATCACACACACTTTTCCATTCATCAATGATGGGCAAATTTTGGACTAAGCCACAATACATGTGCCATATAGACGAGTAGTTGAAATGACCAAATCTTTTGTGTCATAAAGAAGACTCATCTACTGAGCTCTTGAGAGCTTGGATCTCAGTTTTCTTCCAATTGATTCGACAACTTCTATCATTCATCTTAACAGCAAGAATCTTGTCACCAGCTTGATCAAACGCATTGCATAATCTATTTTCAAAGTGTATGACATAATTTTTCTCAAGCAACTGAGCAACACTAAGTGAGCTTTGACTTATTTCAGGCACAAATAATACATTAGAAATAAATTTTGTACCTGAAGTAGTCTCAACACCAACTAATTCTTTCCCTTTGACTTGCACATGTTCTTCATTTCCTACTTTCACTTTTGAGTTGCTATCCATTTCAATTGACAAATTAGCATCAAAGGTCACATGGAGAAGGTTTGTAAAAGCAAATCTCAAAGGTCATATCATGTAAACAAGTTGCTGCTCTTCATTTTCTGCTACTTGAGCATGTTGGAATTGCTGCTGAGATTTGCTTTTACAAGCCTTCTCCATGTGGCCAAATTGTTTACATGATATACATTGAATCTGTGCCGGCAATAGTTGGCTGGATGACCCTTTTTCTTGTATTGAGGACATGGTCTATACTTGCCTTTCCTTACTGCACCTAATTTGCTAATGTTCTCTTTCCTTTCTTTCTCTTGCTTTTCACTTGATTGTTTCTTTCCATCATTAGTTGATGGAGACCTTTCTGAGATGTCGAGAAAGCTCCTTCATCTAATTCCTCTTGCCTAAACAATATTCTGTATTTCTGTGCTTGTAAAGCACTCACTAACTCTTGAAGACTCAAGTTATTCAAGTCCTTGGAGTTTTCTATGGAGAAATTTTTTTATTCAAACTTTTCAGGCTAACTTACAAGAACCTTCTCAACAATTCTCTTGCCGAATAGCTCCTCACCAAGAAGTCTAATTTGGCTTATTACTTTCATGAGCCTGTCAGAAAAGTCTTTGATAGTCTCATTGTCCTTTATCGTAAGGAGCTCGAAGTCCCTCTTGAGATTCAAGACATGCATCTAATGAGCTTTCTCACTGCCTTGAAACTCCTTTTGAATTATCTCCCAGGCTTCCTTTGGTGTGTCACAGTTCACGATTCTGTCAAGGATTTCATCTATAACAGAAGATTGAATGGCAAACAAGGCTTTGTATTTTTTTTTTTTCTTTTTCTTCACTATGGTATTAATCTGAGCCATTGTGGGATTTGCAGGCAGAGGATTAGGCTCTGAACCTATTTCTACTACTTCCTATAGGCCAAAAGCTCTCAAATAAGCCTTCATCTTTACTGCCCAGATTAGGTAGTTAACACCAGTGAAGGCAGGAAGTATTGAAGGAGAAAAACTACTTGATGCCATTCTTAAAATCTCAGAAAGCTTTAGGTTTTTATGGTGAAGGAATCTTGCTTGTTTGCTTTCACTCTCACATAGGCAAGATCAAAGTGCTCTGATACTATTTGTTGGCTTTTGAGCTAAGAAGAATGGAGAGTAGAGTTACTGAATGCTTCTCAGTATGAAAGCTAGCTCTACATTAGACTAACATACAAGGAAATACAATAAGTACATAGCAATTACACTTCATCAACTACATCACACTGACACCGACACATTTAGCCTTAATCTAAACCTCATAGTAAAATTACATCAGAACAGATCTCACAGAATCAATTGCATACATGCTTTTAAACAAAATACTGAATTACTACCTAATATTCAGCAAAAGTGTCACTGACTTCATCATGGCAGGATTTTCCTCATCTTGGATGGCACTTTGTGGCTCCTCTTGCACTTCCAATGGCTCCAGAGGAACATGATTAAGACTAAGTGTGTGTCCTTTGAAGAAAATGAATGCTCTTGAATTGGGAAATCTTCAGTATCAAAACATAAGACATGTCCCTCTCCTGGAAATTTGTCCTTCTATATCATATGGAAAATATACAAGCTTTTCAAGAGGCAACCCCCAAAATTGAATCTACATTGGAATTACATCAACAGTCAAATTAGATAGCATCATATTGGGTCCCCATCAAACTCAGTGCTGCTTGTCGACCAACCTGCCTCACAGTATCCTGACATTTACTAGACAAATTGTAATTAATCCAAGAAAGACAAAGTGTTATGCACTAGGTGCTGAAAAGGTGTTGGAGTTTGAGAAGAAACTCAAGGAAATAGCAAGAAAATTAGTAAAGTATTTGAATGCAAACTACTACCCACTAGAGGTCACGCTGAAGCTACTAAGAGCCATTTTTGTTACGCTAAGGAGATCCAAATTTTTTTTACAATTCATCAAAACTCATCTCTTTCAAAGACATTGAAATTTTAATTTTTGACAATTCATTTGTTTGATGAGAGTAACATTGGGTTATGTTTGTGTTACACATAGGGAGGTAAACAAGTCAAGCTACTAGTGAGTAGTTCAAGATTGACTTGTAAAAAACTCAATTCAAATTTGATTTTCAACAAGTCAAGCTTAAACAAGTCAGGCTCGATCAATCTATGAGCTGAGCTAGATCCTCATATTACTCAGCTTAAATTGTTAGTAAGCGTAAATGTATTTTTTATTTTGATATTAGATATAAATAATATAATAGATTAAAAATTTGATTAATCAATAATTGTTAAGTTTGCATGAGAAAGCATGTTGCTTTAGTTCAAGTAATTTGTTTTCTTGTATTTGTTATAAGTGTAATTATTGATATTATGTAATAGTTGTATAGGTATTTTATGATGAACTTGATGGTTGTAGAAAAACCTTATATTGATACGTAAAATGAGATTAAAAAAAAATCCTTATATTTATTTGCTCAAATTTGGATGACATAACAAACTACTCAGTGTAGTCATATAAGTTCATCTAGGCTCATATTCAACCCAAACTTGAGCTCAAACTCAAATATTTCAAGTTCAATAAGATATTTGGGTTAAATAACATATTGTTCGTGCAAATTTGTGTGAACTCATTTAGGCTCTTCTTTGAGTCAAGCTCAAGCTTAAACTTGAATTTTTAGGTTTCATGAGCTTAGGCTTGATGAATATGATCTTGAACTCCTCGCCAAGATCAAGTTTAAGCATGAGATGTTCATTCATTTTGACTCATTTGCATTAGGGGTGTCAAAATGGATAAATACTCATGAATCCATCCAACTTTCAGTCTATTCAAACCTATTCATAATATTCAATAGGTCAAATGGATAGGTAGAATATTTATCCATTAACAAAAAGGTCACTAATGATCCATTCATGATTATCAACTATCCACCCATCTTCATATTTTTTATTCAATAATTAAAATAAATATTTAACAAAACAGTTATTGAATTTGCCATATTTGTTTCTTAGATAATTTTTTTTAACAAAAATTGGATAAAATCATAGGTAAGAGTGAAAGTAAGTTAGGTCAAGTTAGACCTTCCCTAAAATAAATTAGGCCCACATAAAAAGTTAGCCAAAACCTATGGATCAAATTAACAAATCAGTCCATGAAAGATATAAGGTATTGCAATATACTCTTCAAAAGATCATATCTCTCAATTTACTCCAAATGCGTTTGATAATATACATTCTTTCAATAAGCTTTGAAATTATATTAGGAATGTTTTGAAATTTTGGTAGTCTATTTTTATTGTGATATACAAGTGAATGTTTCGAAATTGTGGCAAGGAATTTTTCTTAGTATATATTCTCTATAGATAATTAGTTGCAATAGCATAGAAACTACATATTTTAACATATGTAATAAACATAATGTTTTGGCCTCTTTATCAATTTAGTTTTAATATATATGTTTTAATATATGCATGTTATATTTGATAAATTCCTTAAAATATAATTATGTATAAATTAATTATAATTGGGATTATAATTATAAGATGATTTATACATATAATTTTATTTTTAAATATCCTTGATTGTTGAATTATTGAGAAAACAATACATCAATAATTCATAAGTAAACTAGCATATATCATCCCATATTCTTCTAGAAGAATACAGTGATTTCATATATTATAGATATGTCGATATATGATGAGGCATATGGGTATATGTTATAAAACATATGACTGGATTGACTCACCATGACAAACTGAAATGTTACCATATGTCAATGGGCTTCTCATGTGAAAGGTGGTATAAGTGATCCTTAGACTTGAGATCAACACAATACTTTATGTATGGAGTTGTGTATTTTGATATTATTCTAGACTTGCACTTTTAAAGGAAAGGTACAAATAATTGTTGGGTACATCACAGAATACATAAAGGTAATGATTGATCAAGAAAAGATTTGTCCTCCTTGGTAACAAGGAAAGATATTCAAAAGATGTTTGATGCTTGTGCTGTGATAAAAATCATAAGTCCATGTATTAATTTATACATAAAAAGAGTTTTATATATAATCAATTGTGAGATAGCACATAGTCAAACATGTACCTATAATTAGACATTTAAATTAGGGTTGACACTTAAACCACATCCTTAGTCCAATTTAAATATCAAGAGATGAAGAGATTGAATTATACACCAACACCTTATCACGAAAAGTTTTGATTTCCACAAATCTATTCTTAAAATTTGGGTGGTTATGATGCTTTGCTAGAAATCAATCATGATCTATGAAATTGTTTAAATAATTTAAGGAAATTATGTTTGAATTAAAAAGAATTTTAATTTAATTATGCTTGTAAATAAATTCATTGCTAACATACCTAGAAACCTAATAGGTTACACAACATAGAATCTCTTTGATCTAAAGTCAAAGAAAAGTTAAAATGTAAAATGTTTTAAATTCAAGAGTTGAATTAATGAACATTTTAGAAATTTAAAACATTATGTCTCTCAATTTATGTATGAAGTGTTTATTAATCAACGATTTAATAATTCTAATAGAGATTACAATTATTAAATATTAGCAAATTTTCAATGTTGATTTTTGAATGTTGTTAGAACATTTAAGAGGAGATCATAAGTGAAGGAATGGTTCTTCACTTAGAAAGTTATTTTAATTAATGAATTAAAACAATTTGAAAATTATTGCAAATGAGAGTTTATGAGTTTAGATTCATAATTTTATTAAACACAAAAAGAGCATGCATGAAGGTTAATGAGTTTGGACTCATTGAGGAGTATAGACTCCTTAGGCTAATACAGAAGCACACAAACTTAGAGTATCAACCCTAGTCATGCAACCCATCCACTTGGTGAAGTGGATGACACAATTAAGGGAAAACCCTTGCTTGTACACCATTATTTCTTGCCTCCCACTCTTGTGCTCGAATCTCTTATATTAAAATAGAAGATACGTCAACCTTTTGAAAGAGTGAAGATACAATACACTAAGCATATGTGTTATGCATCCAAAAATGCTCTTTCAGTATGATCTCTCTCCTCATCTCCTCTTTGCATTCAAACACCAACCTTGATCAAGTGAATTCGTGATTTCCTGGAGAGCTAACATCTCTTAAGCTAAGTGGTTGATTTTCATACCCTACCTATTGCACGAATATTGCTAGAGGTTTTGAGTCAAATTAGTTCATGTAGATCACCATTGGTATTGAAGATCGAATTTGGAGGAGTTGGCCGAAGACAATCCAGACGACTCAATCACACAACTTATTCATAGAATTTCTTGGAGGTTGAATTTAGATTTTATGATCAGGAATTTCAAGAACAACTCTCGAGAATGTATAATTCAAATCACTACTTTTAAGTTTATTTGAATTGTAAAATGCTTTATAAATTGATTTGTAAACAACATGATCCAGATTTGAAAAAAAAATAAAAAAAATCAATTGCATATACTTAATACTTTTGATCTATATTTTTTTTTCAATTATTTTTTACTACAATATAACATGTATATGTTTCGATATTATGCTAAGGAATATTTTACTACAACATAACATGTAAATATTTTGAAATTATGGACTTCAATTTAGGAATATAAAGCCCAAATTATAGATTGAAGTTTCACACTTCTATTAATGCTTTCAATTTATCATGTCTATGTTTTAAAATGCTTTGAGTTCGTCCTTTGGAACGATTTAGAAAAATAAATATTCATTGCAATAGTAAATTAACAAATAAAAAGCAGCAATATTAAGTGAATTTTAAGGATACAAACTGAAGCAAAATACATAAATAATACAAGCACTAACATCCTTCCCCTTTAATACAGATGAACATAAATCCTAACCCTAATGCAGAGGTTGAACTAATAAAATCCTTAAACCAATCTTCCAATAACCACTCCAATTAACAAAAAATTAACAAAATAGAACATAAAATCTTCATTTTCTTGAGTTCATTGAAAAGGCTTAGTAAAAAAAAGAATTAAAATTTAAGTAATATACATTAAAAATTTCATTTGAAACCACATTAGAATTTAGGGTTCCCTATGACTTTTTATTATTGTGAAATTTAACAATTGATAGAATAAGTAATATGAAACACATTTTAAAGCATTTGGAATAAATTGAGAGACATAATGTTTTAAGAAGTAAATTGAGAAACTTTGTATCTTTCATAGACTAATTTCTTAATTTACTCATAAAAAAATATGGGCTGACCTAGTAGATTAATAGAGTATGTTTTAATTAATATGACCTCACATATTTTGTAAAATGAGTTAAAAATTATGCCTAAACTATTATGAGTATTTTCCAGGTCACTTGAAATAGACTGGCCGAGGCCCAATGAGAAGCAGAGTCTGGCTAAAAAGGAGGCCTAGATTACTTGACGATTGAAGTTGCTCAATAGGATACCAGCTTACTACTCATGGACTAAGGATGTATGGCAAGGTCAATGCTTGAGCCCAGCTTGCTAAGGAAGGCACCAGCTCGCTGAGCAGAGAGCAGCACCCAAACTAAACTTCAACAGACTTATCCTAGACAGACCTAGCGAAGAAATCAGTCAATGATGAGCAGGTCATCCAATGTAGACCCAAGTCCTAAGATAGCGAGCTGAGCACCAATACGGAAGCCTAGTCATCTGCTGAGGATATATACTCCTAACTAATAGCTCAGCCTCCAGAATTGACACATCAGCTCCCAACAGTCCAATAATGATTTGCCCAGCATTTATTACTAGATGCCAAGCATTTATTGCCTAATACGGGAAAAATAATCATTTTGTTACTTATCAAATTACACTTGTAACCCTCCCTTCTCCTATAAATAGAAGAGGAGAGACTCTGTAAAAGAAAGGAAGGAAAAATTGTATGTAGACACTCTACTAGAATAGCGACATAGCATTGTATCTCTAACGAACTGAATGGAAAACCTTCATAAAAAGCTAATATAACTCAACATGGATGTAGGGGCCGATTAGCTTTAGCCAAACCATGATAAAATCTTCTAGTATTTGCTATTTTTCTTCTTCTCCTTCTTTCTTTCCTAGTCACATTCTCAACCTACAATTTGGGGTCACACTAAACTCATACCTATTAACCAAATTTCATCGTCAACATTTTGGCACTAGAAGGAGGGCCCCCACTACATCTTTTTCATGTTAAACATATTGCTGTAACTGTAATGGTGAGAGGAAAAGCCATCAGAAGTACAGAAGCCACCGCTGGCCAGCTTGAGGGTCAATCACAGCTTTAACGGGACTCTACTACCCCTATAATAGGTGTTGTAGTTGGTATGGCACTTCCCAATCCACACCAACCTACCACCCTTGAAGTGAATGGAACTCATACTTAGTACCACTGCCAAAAGGCTCTTGAAAACACTGTAAAGGAATTGGCAAACATGGTAAGAGCTCTGGCCCAAGCATAAGCCCAGGGCATGCAGAGACAAGTGGGAGTCATTGCACCGAAAGGAGGACTCCAACAGCCGGGGCCTCAGCATAAAGAGCTCGTTAGAGGAGATCGCCAATGTGCCAGCTCCATTCATTCATCAAATTTACGACTAAGGTCAAAAGTCCATAAGGTTTGTGAGGATGAAAAAGATAATTAGTAGTGTGAGAGCTCGAGTAGAGAAGAAAGTTCTAATGAGATGGACCATAAGTATAGGACAGATTATCACTCACATGGACATTGGCATAACTGAAGGCATAGGACCTCAAATCACCATTCTCATGATCCATGAGATGACAAAAGCCGATGAACCACTAGTCATCGGTTTGAAACTCAGGACCCTGTGATTAAGGAGCTACTTCAAAGGGTGAAGTAGCTAGAAAAAAGACCTGTAACTCAAAGCAGCCAAGACTCTTATAAGGAAAAGATGTTAACCAGGGAGATTGAAACAAAACCTCTTCCTCGTAGGTTCAAGGTCCCCAACATCCCACTGTGTAATGGGGACAACGATCTGCATAGCCATTTGGATGCATTCAACATCCAGACGAACCTTTTGACCTCTAGTTTGTTGGTGAATTGCCAAGTCTTCCCAGTCACCCTCGGGGAGATGCCACAAATGTGGTTTAGGAGTCTCCCAGCTCACAGCATTCGTAGTTAGGAGGGATGCTAAGCAAGATTCCTTAACCAATATAAAGCACTAAAGAGATAACTTACCCCATCCTGCCACTTAGCGACAGTCTTCCAGTAGAAAAATGAATCATTTAAGGACTATATTGCCCGATTCCGATGTGAGGTCAACAACTTAGAGAATCCATTAGATCAAAGTATCCTTACAGCTATCTCAGTCGAGCTTTGCAAGGATAGGAAGCTATATGAGGATATATATAAGTCTCCAATGAAAAGCTTAGGTGAGTTCTATGAACTTGCTGCCAAAGAGATTCGATGGGAAGAAACCTTTAGTCTGAAGAAGCCTAACCGAAAAGAAGAGGCAAGTGGCTCTAACCGAGATAAGAAGAGAGTTGGCAGTGGTAGTAGCAGGGAGAGCCAAAAAGATGACTCTGGAGGTCAAGCTGTGAAAAAGGTCAGAAATGGGTGGACACAACGTCAAGGTCACTATGACAGCTACACTGTCCTGCCAGACACTCCCGATAGGATCTATGTGATCGAGAGGGACAATGAAGACTTTGGGAGACCTAGACCCATAAAACCCCCCTTAGACAAAGAGATCAAAGCAAGTTTTATACTTACCACAATGAGATCAAGCACAATACCTCAGACTACTGGGTATTAAAAGATGTCATCAAGGATATCATCAAGAGAGGTCACCTGAGGGATTATGTGGTAAGACTATCGGGACAATGACTCCTGCTTCCTTAGCAACAAAGGTAACATTAGCAGCAGCAAACCCCAGAGCATAAGGAAATGCCTTCGGTAAGGATCATTTTTACTATTCATGACATACCTCACATCATTAGTTCCTCAAGGTCATGTGACTGCTATATGCGGGCAGTAAGCCGTGTCCTGCTTGTGAGTCATGTGATATGCGAAAGACTTGCCAAGAAAGCTAGAGTGGCCTCAGAAAACATCACGTTCATGGAAGAAGATACGCGAGGAGTCCATACCCCTCACAATGATGTGATTGTCATCCGTGCCAAGATTGGCAACGTGGATGTAAGGAGAATAATGATCGATACTGGCAGCTCTGTTAATGTGATGTACAAAGGATGCTTCGATCAATTGGGCATAAGTACGAGCCAGCTAAATCCTTCCCCTAAGCTTCTCTATAGCTTCACAGGAGACAGTGTAATAACGGTGGGTTAGATTAGACTACCACTCACTCTAGGAGATTTAGATTGCCAAGCAACCGTTATGATGGATTTTCTCATTATAGATTGCCTTTCAGCCTATAACGTGGTGCTAGGCCTACCTGCCATGAATGACCTAGACATGGTTGCATCTACTAGGACACTTACTATTAAATTCCTAACCTCAAATGGAGTTGGATGCATACGGAGAAAGTAGTAAATCACCCAATGTTGCTATGAGGAGGCAGTCAAGCTTGGAACACAAGCAAAAAAGGTGCATGTGGTATCTGGAGGAGAGTCCCGAGCCATGAGCACTAGGGGGGTCAGCTATAACCTAGACCCCTACAAGGTAGAGATTGAATGAGCTACTGGTCTGGTTGAAGAGCTCAAGGAAATGAAGGTCAATGACGAGGATACAGAGAAATGCCTTAAGTTAGGGAAGAACTTGTCACCCGATACAAAAGCACAATTGGTTAAATTCGTCAAGGCCAATCTGGATGTCATTTCCTGGAACTATAAAGATATGGTAGGCATTAACCCTAAGGTTATGTCACATAGGCTCAATATCGACCCCCGATATAAGCTAGTTTATTACAAGAGAAGGCCAATGATTACCGAGTGCTATGCCGCACTAAAAGAAGACATGGACAAGCTGTTGGTGAACAAGTTTATTTAAGAAGCCCACTACCCTACTCAGGTTGCCAACCACGTCTTTATGAAAAAGAAAAATGGAAAGTGGAAGACATGCATAGACTTCACTGACCTGAATAAGGTGTTCCCGAAAGATAGCTTTCCTTTGCTGAGGATCGATCAACTTGTAGACACGACAAGGGGACATGAACTCCTCAGTTTCCTAGATGCCTACTCGGGGTATAATTAGATCCTAATGGCTATACAAGATGAAGAACACACCTCGTTTATTACCAATAATGGGTTATACTACTACAAGGTAATGCTTTTGGGCTAAAAAATGCAGGAGCAACTTACCAACGATTGGTGAATCTAATGTTTAGAAAGCAGATTGGCAAAATAATGGAGGTGTACGTGGATAACATGTTAGTGAAATCTAAGCAGCCTGCCAACCATGTCCGTGATCTAGATGAAAGTTCTAAATTCTGAGAAGGTATCAAATGAAATTAAACCTGCTTAAGTGTGCATTTGCAGTCACCTCAGGAAAGTTCCTCGACTTCATGGTGAACAGCAGGGGGATCGAAGCAAATCTGAAAAATATTAGAGCTCTCCTCAACATGCGATCCTCCACTAACGCCAAAGATGTGTAGAGCCTGAACGGCCAAGTCACAGTGCTTAATAGGTTCATCTCAAAAGCAACGGACAAATGTGTTCCCTTCTTCGATATCCTAAAGAAGGTGAAGAAGTTTGAATGGACGCAAGAATGTGAGGTTGCCTTCCAAGAACTTAAACAGTATCTCAGACGAGCTTCACTCTTGTCTAAACTGAAATAAGGCGAGAAGTTGATCATATACTTAGGGTTGTCCCAACACGCCCTTAGCGTAGCCTTAATACGAGAGGATGGAGGAGCTTAACTCCCTGTCTATTCTATGAGTAAGAGATTGCTGGATGCCGAGACGAGGTACTCACCCATGGAAAAGCTTGTGTACTGCCTGATCATGGCATCAAGGAAGTTGCAACCCTACTTCCAAGCTCACAGTATAAAAGTTCTCACCCAGTTTTTGCTTAAGCAAGTCTTACAAAAGATGGACACTTCAGGTCGATTGCTTAAAGAGCGATTGAGCTTGCCCAGTTCGACATCAAATATAAACCCAAACTAACAATCAAGGGGTAAGCTTTGGCCCACTTCATCATAGAATTTATGGGGCCTATGCAAGAAGAGACTGAAACTTCAAAAGCCCCATGGTGGGAACTGCACATGGGCAGGTCATCAAACAATCAAAAGGCTGGAGCAAGAGTACTCCTCATTAGCCCAGAGGGACATAAAATCCTCTGCACTTTAAAGTTTGATTTCCAACGTACTAACAACAAGGCCAAGTACGAAGTGCTGTTAGCCGAGTTATAACTAGCCAAGAAGGTATGAGCTGAAAGACTGAGGTTCTTCAGTGATTCACAGCTAGTTGTCTACCATATGAGGGGTGAATATCAAAGTCGGGGGTCAAAGATGACCAAATATCTCCAAAAAGTCCAAGAAATATTAAATTCTTTCCTAGAATATGAAGTCAATCAGGTATTGCGAGCTCAAAATATGCATGCTAATGCCTTAGCTCACCTAGCTACAATAGAAGATGCTAACTTCCTAGAGGCACTCCTAGTTGAAACCCTTTCATCCCTAAACATTGAGTAAAATGATGTCATGATGACGATTGCTAAAGCACCAGGCTCTTGGATGAACCCAACCCTGGATTACTTACAAGACGGCAAGCTTTTAGAGGATAAGCTCGAGGCATGATGACTACGAGCTTGGGTAGCCAGATACTGCATCCATGATGACATACTGTACAAAAGGAACCCCACTTTTGAGATGCATAGATGGCAGTGACTGCAATACCGTCCTAGAGGAAATCCATGCAAGACATTATGGAAACCATGCTAGGGGGTATCCCTGGCTCAAAAAGCTCTTTGACAAGGGTTCTACTAGCCACAATAAAGTAGGATGCTATCGACCTTGTAAGAACGTGTAATAAATGCCAAAGATTTGCGAAGATCCCATGAGCTCTGCCAGTCTACCTACGATAGATGGTCAATTTATGGCCACGATCTGGGGCATGGACCTAATTGGACCTCTACCAACAGCCTATGGCAACTGCAAACATGCAGTAGTGGCTGTAGATTACTTCACCAAGTGGGTAAAAGTGAAAGAGTTCACCAAGATCTCATCTACTAAGATTGAATGGTTCATGTGAAACAATATTATAGATTTGGAGTCTTTTAGTAGATCATGACCAATAACGGGACCTAATTCAATAGCGAATAGTTTGTCTAGTTCTGCAATGACTTAAAGATCACAAAAAACTTCTCAGTCATGGATCATCCACAGGCCAATGGGAAAGTTAAAGCTATTAACAAGATTATCAAGTGAATCTTGAAGGCTAAGTTAGAGGCCAAAAAGGAGGCATGGGTGGATGAACTACCAAAGGTATTATAAGCTTATAGAACCATAGTATATAGTGCCATCAGAGAAACCCTTATGTCGATGGTATACGAGTGCGAAGCAATCATTCCTGCAGAACTTGAAATAGCTTCTCAACGAAAGGTTACTTTCAACCCTGAGGATAATGATTAACTACTCATCGTGAATCTGGATCTTGTAGAAGAAATGAGGGAGAAAGCTCGCCTCACAATCATGACCTACCAACAGCACGTAGTGAGGTACTACAATCAAAAAGTGCATGCTTGAAGTTATAAGCCCGACAATCTCATTTTGTGTCTCATCCATCTGGGAATGTGTAAAGCTAGTGAAGGGACCCTGGGACCCAACTGGGAAGGCCCATATATGATTAAAAGAGTTATCGGCAATGGGGCTTATCATTTGGTGAATATGGAAGGGATGGAATTTCCCCAAGCTTGGAATGCTAAACATCTTCACCAATATTATCCGTAAAGCCCCCCATTATTTATAAAGATTAGTAAGTGTAAATATACATGTAACTCTTTGAATTTTTATGTGTATAAAATAAAGGCTTCAATAAAGCTCTACATAAAAAGCGATGTATAATATAAAGATTGTTTGTTATAGTGATTCATCAAGTTTTCACTCTCACACCAAAGTTTATCATCTCACATATGTGAACATAAAAATGAAACAAAAGCAAGTAAAAGTTCATTCGATACTTGGCGAGATAAGTTCATACAGAGTTTAAGTTACATTTCAAAATTCAAAAGAGGGAAGCAAAATTACAAAGCTCTTAGCCTAAGTAGCTGGAGCATTAGGAGTTAGACCCTATTGAGACTGGGGACCTAGGAGAAGAGCATTAGGAACATTCGTCGTAGGAGCACTAACAGCTTTAGTGATCTGGTGATTACCTTCCCTTTGGGCAATGCCTCTAGTAGGAGAGGCTTCGACACCAAAGCCCGTTTCCTTCCTGGAAGAGCCATCCTGAGCAGCCCTCCTTTTATAACGCTCAACGGCCTTGACAGCTTGCTGGCTAAAGAAGGAGAAATCTAACTCCAAGTGTTACTCCCACAAAGTGTAGAAGAAGGCAGCATAAGTCTTGGTTTCTGCTCTCTTTATCCATGAAGCAGTCTCCGCCTTAACCCTAGTAGCTTCCTCCTTTATTAGAATGACCTCCTGCTTAGTTGCCTCTAACTCTTTTTCAGACCCCAACTCGCTGTTTCACCGATCTAGCTCACTGCTCTACAGCTTTAGCCAATCTCACTATGAGCCTAGCTTGGTTAGTGAGTAATTCCAATTCGATC
>JANHAO010013918.1:0-15602 GCA_026873985.1 Saraca asoca | reverse complement strand
AAAGTTATAAATAATATTAAATACATTTTTTTCATCTTAAAAAATAAAAAAAATACTTGTTTTCAAAATTTACATCTAAACAAGTTTTTTGTTTTTTGATTCTTAAAAAATAGTTTTTAGAAACTGTTTTTAAAAAACTATTTTTAAAAATAATAAAACAAAAATACCTGAAAATACTTTCAAACAGATCCTAAGAATTTGACTATTCTTCACAGAGGACTGCTAGATAGGAAGCATCTAGAGGTGCCTCCCAAAATGATTCTCCCTAATGTGAACTATAAAATCTGTTCACTATACTAATCCCAATTAGAGATTAGAGATAAAGATTACAGTTTTTTGTAATTCATTAGCCCATCTCCCCCATAAGCAATTTACCAGTTTGTACTTCTCAATTGCAAGTTTGAAATCCTTCTGCCAGAAAGCAACGTTGCTCTCTTTCTTCCAATTTTGTGCATCCTTCACTTCTTCAATCCACATTTGAAATGATGACTGTTGATGCAGTATCAGAGATGAGAATACATATTATCTCAAAATAAAGATGGTTAGAGCACCTAATAATTCCAAAATCCCAAAGAAATGGAAGAAAATTCATGACAATCTAACACAAAGGACAGGGTCGGGTTGAGCCTATTCAGCAATTTCTTTGAAAAAACATTAGATGGAAGAACCTCGTCCGCCAATCCTTCATCATCTTTATAGCCAATGTTGTCCAGAATTTCGTGAATGGCAGTCAGGTCCTATCTTGAGCATGCTATGGCAAGTGAGGATACTGGAACAAAAGGAGGATTTGATAGGCATCAAGACAAGAGTTGCAATATTCTAGAGCTTGTGCAAGGTACAGAACCACTCTTGGCCGCATTGCCCATTGCATAGGTTGTGTTTCCCCTGATTTAGAAACACGACTACATTATTTTCTTCCACAGAATTTCCTCAGACACACCACTAAAATGAGCCAAAATCTAGTACCTATTGATGTATTTCTCCTAGCTGTTGAAAAATAAATAATAGGAAGAGTGAAACATTGGCCTTATTTCCGCGAAGAATACTAGGCGATTGGCCATGTTATGTGTATGCGGATCTACGCCTGCTGCCAACCAAGGAAAAGTACGATTTGATTTTATGATAAATATCTAAGTTGTGCTACTCAAAACATAGTTGTATGATTTAAGCAAACTGTGCAATGCAAGCACTGTAATTGAAGTCATTAAAATGCATTCTAGTCCAGACAAAACCTGTCAAACAGTTTGCTGCAAATGGAGCACTCATAACACTGTCAAGGCAAAATTTAGAACTTTTTTAGGTTAGGTACTAAACACATGTCCTGCACAATTAAGCCTCAGTAACAAGACATGATAAAGCAGAAAAATTAAACTAAAATCCGTAGAATACAAGTCACGATTACATGTCTAACAACAAAAGAATAAAATGTAAAAGAATTGCTTTGGCTGGAAGCATAAAATTAGTGTAGAAGGATCCCTCACACTGAAATAGGTGTTTCCCAAGTGTTGTTCCCCATATATTCTGCCACGAGCATCCTCTCATCATTTTCACAAGACGAACCAAGCAAATTTGCCAATCTATGATTATGAAGCTGACAAAATGATCTTGCTTCCTCCTACAATTATTGAAGAAAATTATTCATTCTGACTAATGGAAAGTAGAAAATAGGTATGAAACGAATGTACAGTGACCCGAGTGCATCATTGACAGGTTGAATGGAAGTATTCTAGATCAATAATGCATCTTTTGCAGTGAAAGGTCATGAACAAGAGAACTGAAGGTTAGGAGTTCAATTTGAAGATGCCAACATGTCTGTGTGCAGTGCAAGGTCATGAACAAGAGAACTGAAAATTAGGAGTTCAATTTGAAGATGCCAGCCAGAGTTTAAAAAGAAAAGAAAAATGGAAAAAAGATAAATTACCAAAAACTGCACTGCATATTCAGCTTCCCTTTATATACAACGTTTGGAGCCATATCTCCATATTCAGATACAATATTCTTAGTAGCAAATCCAGATGTTGCATTTTTAAGTTGCTCAAATGCAAATACAGCGGATGCAGGCAAGTTACTGGCCTCACTTCTATCCCCATTTTCTGGAACAAACATTAACACAAACACGTATCAGCTTTTCTTCATTAGCCAGTTTAGCAGAAAGTGCAGTTGGAACATATTTACCAACCGGCTTATGAAGCCTTAACTTGCGAATACCAGCAACATGGCATGAGCCTGGAGTACTTAATCCCCATTTTGATATGCCAAAATCAAATCAGAAATTTTGAAAACCTCTTCTGCTTTCGATGATGTGCCTTGCTGAATATAGCCAACAGCCACCAAGATTATATCAAGCTTGTGCAATGGTACACAGTACCTCCATAAGATTCTAATTATTAGTCACCAAAGCAATGCTACTGTTATAGTACAAATGCCTGGAAATCAGTATAACAGCTATGTATAAGTGAAGGTAAAGACTAAAGAGTAAATAAACAAACCCAAAAGTTAGACCTCAATAAACCTAAAGAGTATCCGCAAATTTCTTATTGAATGATTCTAATAAACTAAATATAATCATCTCCTTTTAATTTTCTGGTTGCATGAGAATCAAGAACCATTTCTCTGATTTACAAGTAGGAACAAGCAACAAAAACAGAAAAGAGTAAAACTATTTGTTGAACAAGAAGGTGTTATAGGCGAAAAACGGCCTTAAGAGAACGAGACAAACTCAAGCCCGACAGTGACTAAGTTACCCAGCTCGCTAAGGACACCCAGCGAGGTCCACCTTGCTTATCGCCAAAAAGTGATACAACGAGGTCGTCACAAGACCGGCTTGCTAAGCAGCCGACCACCCTGCCCGAACTCACTATACCGCCACAGCGACACCGAGCTCGCTACAGCAATCCTCTATGGAAACCCCGAGCTAGGAATTCCAGCTCAAGATAGCAGACATCTTGCACGGTAAAGCAATACTGAGTGACAGATACATACAAATGCTAGTCCACAGCCGACAAGAGGGGTCCATCTAGCAGAAAAAGCCTGCAGCAGCTGAATTGTAAGAGTTTATTTGTCTTTCACATTTATTTCTTGATGTGATACAACTGTAACTTGTAATTAATATATGTAACTCTTCATTCCTCTATAAATAGGAATACATTGTTAGAAGAGGGAGGAGGCTGGAAAACTTGTATGCCAAAACTCTGTAAAAATCTCTTTTCAAATATTAATAAAAGTTCTGTCGTGGATGTAGGGTCCGGTATTGCCCTGATTTAGCCTAACCACATTAAACATTGTGTGCATGCCGCTCTCTTTCTTCCTCTTCGCCACCTCCATCATCTTCTAGTCCACATTTCCTTCAGGTCAGAAAACAGCTTGGGGCACACAAACTACACACACCCATTGGCCGAATTTTGAGCTCCCCGCACGAACCAAATTTCATTGTCAACATTTTTGTGCTAGAAGGAGGACCCATCTATTTGCTGCATCTGTTTTCCTGGTGTATTCGTCAATGGGCTACAATGGCAAGAGGGAGAATCACTTGGAGTTCAACCACTCCAGTCCTCTAATTACCAGCGAACACTCCCATTGTAGGGGTTCACCAGCATTCTACTGCTGTCCCTGAAACTCAGGAGGCATAAACGCTCGGCCAGCCCCAACCAATGCTCGAAAGCACGGTAAGAGAGTTGGTTGAAACTGTCAAAGCATTGGTCCAGGCTCAAGCTCAAAGCACACAAAGATAAGAAGAAATCATGACACAACTCCAACAGCTTCGTAAAGAGGCTCAGAGGGAAACTCATGAAGATCGTGACAGTCAACAACTGGGGGGGCTCACAACGAGCAGGAAGCTCCACCTCTCAGCCTAAAACACAAAACTTGGTAATGGAGGAAGTCCTCCAAAGGCTTAAAAGGCCAGAAGAATGCCCACAACCTCAAAGCAACCAACCTCGCTACAAGGAAAGCTCACCATTTTCTGTGGAGATCGAAATGCAGTTTGTCCCCTAGAAACTTAAAGTACTCGCTATACCGCTGTACGACGGGAACAACAACTCGAGTGACCATCTAGACGCGTTCAATATCTAGATGGATCTCCAAACAACTGACCCCCTGGTGAAATGCCATATTTTTTCGGCCACATTAGGAGGAGTATCCCAGGCATGGTTCAGACACCTCCCAACTCGCAGCGTCAGCAGCTGGGAAGAATGCCAAAGAAAATTCATTGACCATTATTGAGCTTTGAAGAGGCAGCTCGCACCTCCTTGCCATCTTGTAATGATCTTCCAGCGCAAGAATGAACAACTAAAAGATTATATAGCCTGATTCAGGCATGAGGCCAACTCCATGGAGAATCCTTCGGAGGAAAGCATTTTAATAGCCATCTCGGCGAGACTTTGTAAAGACAGAAAGCTGTATAGAAGCCTCTACAAATCCCCAGCTCGAGACCTCACTGAATTCTATGAGCAAGCTACCAAACAAATAAGATAGGAAGAAACCTTTGGAACGGAGGGACCTACACAAAAGTGGACGCCAATGGTCCCACTGCAAGCAAAAAGAGAATCAACAAGAGTCACAGTCACGACCCTTCTCCTCAGCTCACAAAGAAGGCAAAGCCCCAGTGACTTGGAGGTCACTTCGAAAGCTATAGCATCTTGTCAGACACACAAGATAAAATTTTTGTCGCGGAAAGGCACAACGAAGACTTTGGAAGGCCTAGACCAATGAGGGTCCCCACCAAGTCCAGAGATCCAAGCAGATTCTGCACTTATCACAATGAGGCTAGACACACCACCTCAGAATGTTAGGCACTAAAAGATGCCATTGAAGACCTCATCAGAAGAGGCCGATTGCAGGATTACGTGTAAGACCACCAGAGTAGCAAGCTCAACAGGCTCAGTGAATCACCAGCCGAGAGCCGGAGCCCTCCATCAAGACCATATTCTAGTCCTATAATATTTTCTCAAAATCAATGCTTAATTAATGTAATCTACCACCGATTGGCTAAAGAAGCATCATCCAAACAGTGAGTTTTCACTCCACCATTGCAAGGATTCATCCGGGGGTAAGACAACACAAGGCCTACCTTGTTGATACATCCAGAGTAGACCATATCCCACACACTGGGATCAAGAGTACAAATTCCCCGACCACTGAGCAACAAGCTTGCTATTTCACTAAGCAACGAGCTTGTCGTGGGGCTAAGTAACAAGCTTGCTGTCTCACTAAGTAACGAGCTTGTTGCGGGGCTGAGCAATAAGATTACTGTCTCGCTGAGCAATGGGCTTGCTGTGGGACCGAGCAATGAGCTTATTGCCTCATAGCAACGGGCTTGCTGCCTCACTGAGCAACAGGATTATTGTAAAACTGAGCAACGAGCTTGCTCTAGTACGGACGTGCAACCCCACTTAGCGATGAGTCGTCACCTCGCTATTGAAGAAACAAAATCAAGGGTGAGATGGCCCAAGAGCCTACCTTGACGACACATACGGCTAGAAAATCACAGCTCATGTACGAGCCCTCATCAGTCGTAGCTCACATGCAACCTGATTCTCACTTACTAAAGGCAATTGAATGGGAAACATAAAGCTAAAAGCATAGCTGATTGGCCAAAGAAGGATTTCATTAATCATCATAAATATACAAATAGTGGTGCACGAAGCATCCAATACAACTTTCAGAAGCTACACAGAAGAGCTCGTACACACTAAGAAGCCTCAAAAAGGCAAAATTACATCAGACGAAGAAGAAATACATAAACAAAGGTAAGAAGCCTACAAGCCTAATACTACCATTCCGACTAGAAAGTGATGAGCCGACTAAACCAGTAGGCAAACTCCCACCAGTAGGAAGACTAGCAACTCCACTCCTGCTATCTTCCCATACCCAGCCAGCGGCCCTTCCTGGAACAAATCCAGCACAGCTCAAAAGGACGCCAAGAGTCCCAACAACCATGCTGGATTCTATGAAGGGAGCCCGGGAGGATAGTACAAGATCAGCACAAGACTCCCCAGGAGCCCGCCAGATGGATCCTACAACGAAGCCACATGCAATAGGCTATCTGTGACTCCAAACACTCTGTAACAGGCCATCCATGTCTAAACAAGCTTCATCGAAAGCCAAGACACCGAAAACGTAAGGGACTCATCAGCCTCTTCCATCAAACTTCTCTGAGGCTAAAGAAAAAGTGCCTCAGGGTATAAAAAGACCAACTCAGTCCATCGAAGAGTCCAGAAGACATCTGGCTAATCTTCATCTAATGGCCCAAAACGAACGGCAGTGCCACACCAACAGTCAAGATTTACCAACAGAAGAAAGCATGACCTAAAGTAGAAACGAAAAGACAGACAAGAGGTCTGAAATAACAATCCGGTCAAGCAAGGACTCTGACTGGAGATATGAACAAAGCCTCGAAAAGTTGCAACTCCCGGTCCGTAAAGCAAATCAAGAGTTTGGGGCTTATGTTATAGGCGAAAAATGGCCTTAAGAGAGCAAGACAAACTCAAGCCCGATAGGGACTAAGTTACCTAGCTCGCTAAGGACGCCCAGCGAGCTCCACCTCGCTTACGGCCAGAAAGTGAGACAACAAGGTCGTCACAAGATTGGCTCGCTAAGCAGCCAACCACCTTACCCGAACTCGCTATCCCACCACAACGACACTGAGCTCGCTACAGCAATCCTCCATAGCAACCCCGAGCTAGGAATCTGAGCTCAAGATAGCAGACATCTCGCACGGTAAAGTAATACCAAGCGACAGATACATACAAATGCTAGTCCACAATCGACAAGAAGGGCCCACCTCGCAGAAAGAAGCCTGCAGCAGTTGAATTGCAAGAGTTTAATTATCTTTCACATTTATTTCTTGATATGACACAACTGTAGCTTATAATTAATGTATGTAACTCTTCCTTCTTTTATAAATAGGAATACATTGTTAGAAGATGGAGGAGGTCGGAAAACTTGTATGCCAAAACTCTGTAAAAATCTCTTTTCAAATATTAATAAAAGCTCCGCCATAGACGTAGGGTCTGGTATCGTCCGAATTTAGCTAAACCACATTAAACATTGTGCGCACGCCGCCCTCTTTCTTCCTCTTCGCCACCTCCATCATCTTCTAGTCTGCATTTCCTTCAGGTCAGAAAACAGCTTGGGGTACATGAACTACACACACCCATTGGTTGAAGTTTGGGCTCCCCGCACGAATTAAATTTTGCCATCAATAGAAGGTGAAAATGAGAAGTTGTTGGCTGATAATATGATATTCTCAACAACTAAATTACGAACAAAAACCAGAACCTTAATCTAGATGCTCTTAAGCATGATATCCTAACAAATAGCAAATAAAGCAATACAACACCAGACTTAAAGATTAAGCACAGAAAAGGGTATTGCCGTGTTTTTTTCTTGTAAGTCAACTCAGTTAATGCAACTTCCACAGTAATGGAGGAAGGAATGCAGATGGGGAGGGGAAAATGGGAGAGGAAAATACTGTCAATAGGAAAAAAAAATGGGGGGGGGGGAGTTGCAAATTCGAATAGTTTTCCTTTCACCGGACCCCACTTGCTTGCAAGGGATGGTGAATGAAGAATGAAGAGGATGAATATCAATTCTTGTTACATGTAAAATTGTAAACGAAAGTCTATGTTTTCTCACTAGCTTGTTTTTATAGATGAATGAAATTTTTTTCAATCCTTATCATATGTAAAATTGATACAAAATTAACATTTTGCACATAAAATTGTAAATTTCGTGATAACAGACTTTCTTATCATAAGATTGTCTTGCCTTATGGGAAAACATATTTGATTGTGCTCCTAACAATTCTAAGAGTGTTTCTCTTTACTGGATTTCAATTTCTAAAATGACCATGGGCTGTTGATTGTGCTCTTAACAATTCCAAGTGTGATCATATAGTTGTCCATTCATTATAGAGATTCTGAGTTTTTTAAGTGTCAAGCACGAATAGAAGTTAATTTTCTAGAAAAATGCTGGTCTTAACTTTCTTTATATACATATATATAATGTAATATAAGCGAAATTAATTCAATCTCTATAACTCACATAATATTATATATACAATTATGATAAGATTTATGAACGAAGAATTATAAATAGCATTCCGCAAAACTTAAAGTTTGATCTAGCATGTTACTTTTTATAACTTTAATATAGAGAGTTGGTTTAATTATTTTTAAATGATGAAATCGGAATTTTAAAGTGTCAAATTAATTACTTGAGAAATTTCCTTATTTTTTTATGTTGTTCAAATGGTTGAACAGGTTGAATATGTTGCCTGTTCAAATCAATTGGGACCTGTTCATTGTTAGTCGGAGTCAAAATAAACTATTAGGTATGGTTTGGTGATAAAGAACCTCAGTAATTCATCAGAAGTTTTGGATTTAAACTTTTTTATTGTCAATTTATTAAAAAAAAAAAAAGAGTCAAAATACGTATATTCACATTGTCTATTAACAAACCATATAATTTTTTATTTCAATCCTTAGGTCATCCACACCCAAAAGATAGAAAAGAAAGAAGAAAAGATGAAAGTAAAAAATTGCTAAAAACATGTGACAAGGAAGAAGTATTCAAATACAATTTGCACCCATGATTGTAGGAGCAATGCGATGAGGTCACAATAAGTACTTTTAGTGAGAATTGGAGATTAGCTATTTTAACACATAAGAATGAAGTGCTTTGCTGGAAGCTTATTTGTTGCCAACAGAGAGGTCACGTCTCAAGCTACATTAATTAGTTCATACTATAACTTGCCTTGACTGATTACACAAGCAAGAAAGAATCTCTATGGCTTTTGAAATGCATACGCCAACTTATTGTTTAACATACAAATTAGGATAGAAAACTTGGTGATTGAAACTCTTCCACTGAAACCAATCGATGGAGATAAGTTGGTTGTAGTGGCAAAATACTCTGTACAAAGAATAAGATCAGTGATATATGATAAAAGTGATCTGTCAAACATATTTTGAAAAACAAAGTTTTAGTAAATGGAATGAGAGTATATGAGTTGGTAAGCTACCTGGTGATCTTTTATAGGCATTGATCTCCTCTTTGATCATGCTTCTAGACAAATGACAAACAACCACATCTCAACGACGTATTGTTGGTGTAAGCGAGATTCTTGCCTTATACAATTAGTGATGTAGTCACACCATTCGTACATGACTTCTCATGTGCAAGTTCATGATAGCTCAATATGCTACGAATTACTTGTGGGCTGTTCTATTAGACTTGGGCATGCTCATCATACATTGGCCCAGTCGATCGATCATAGCATGAAGTATGGATCTTGGATTACTTTTGGTCTCAAGCATGACTTCAGGGATGTGGCTTACTTGTAATTGACTGGCTGGTTTGTCATAGCCCAACAAGATGTTCATTTTGAATTGTGCCATTTGCCCTCCTACCCTGAACACTGTTAATCAACCCTAGGAGACTTCTTGTCTTCCAATGTCAGCTAATGCATAGTTGCCTATAAGCATTAATCATTATGCTTGCATTCCTAAGATAGATTTCAAACCATTGATGTCACTTTGTGACATGGATTGTGGTCTAGATTGCTAATCTCTTTGTACTACCACTAGTGGATCGACCTTGCGATCCTCTTTAAAAAGTACAATAACTTCTTAAAAAACACTTTTGTCTCTAATAATGTTTTGCTTTCTTCTATGCTTCCATTCTTTCTCTTGCAACTCTAATGACACTCCGACACTTGCTTAACAATTTTTTGAGATTCCTCTTTTTTGGCTATGATCTCTTTCTTTTATCCTTATTTTATTTCTTTTTGTTTTATAGTTTCTTGTGTGAAAGCCGTATGTGTGATTTCTTCCTTTTGACTTGCCCTTTGCCAATTTCTATCCTTAACTTCATTAGTGTTGATGGTGTAAGAACTTGTTTTTATTATGAATGTTGCATTGACTTCTAGCCCGCTTCAATGCTAACAAAGCCTTTTGGCTTCCTCAGCTATTCCTTTTCCCTTTCTTTCTTTATGATTCATCATCCTTGTTCTCTGGCCCTATTGCTTTCTTTCTCCTTCGTCGCTTAGCATAATCTCTTTTGCTTTTGCTTGCTTTTTAAAGTGGAGTCTTAACTTTTCATATTTTTATTTCATGTCTCAAAGGTCGAGTGACCCTATTGACTTGTCATCTAACTCTGACTCATTGTCCTCATCAGATTTTGGATAATATTCTTTTTAAAGCATCGTCTTGAGATGACAACAGAGATGATCGAGCCTTTTCGGTTGATGCGATGCTGAACGACTTAAAATGGATTTATATGGACATGAAAATGATCCCTCATTCTTTCGAGTGGTGAAACCTCAAAGTCATAAAAACTTGGAGGAAGGAATCTATCAAGGCGATTTTGTTTAAGCTTGTGAAAGCAAATGAATGTTTGTGCAATCATGATGCAACTTCTTTCATAATGTACTATGGGGATGTCATCACTCAGCTTCATGCCTCCATCCTTCACTATGTTTCAGAAGGATGTATTTCATGCCCTTAACATCGATCTATTGTAGCTCACTTGGAATCACTAGGTTTTCCTTTTTCACTTTCAGGTGTTGTGCATTCGACTATACTACACCCTAATGTGAGTTTTTTTCTTTTCTTCTTCACTTATTCCTGATAAAGGCATAGAGGTTGGGTTCATTTTACCCAATGATCAAACTATGTTATCCTCAAGAATATGCTTACAAGTTATTGGACCTAGAAGAATTCTTTCTTCAAAGTTTGCATAGTTAAAGGATTCATTCCTTCTTTCTTCACAATGGTAACTATTTCTATCTTATGAAGTGGATTATTCCTATTAAACAATTGCAGAATCATCCTTTTAAGGAATTTCTGATGACAAATTAATGATCAAGATCTTATTATTTGGCTTTTGGATCTAAAGCCATTTGATGCCTAGTCTGTTCTTCGTACGTACTTTGCTATTTACATTTGACTTTGTTATTGCCTTTTGTGTGCTAACGTTGTATTCTCTTTTTTTTTTTTTTTTTTTCAGATTCTCAGCTTAATAGCGAGGTTGTTGAAATTCATCCCTTGAAAATGGACCCCAAGCATTTAGTGGATATTTGCTCATGTGCCTTGGTTCAACAAAAGCTAATTGTTCCCCCTGTTACTCAAATAATGACTGCATCAAAACCAAACTCAGAGGTTACAAGCAGTCAAACATTCCAAAAGCTCACCAATTCATTTAAAGACTTTACCATCACATAAGCATACTCAGGGGTCAAGTAATAACTCCTCCAAAAGTAAAGCTACTAGCTTTACTTTGGACATGTCCACCTTTTCTTCAAAAAAGATGAAACTTGGATCTTGGTCAATGATTTAGCTGATTGACACACTGGAAGGTGCCAACTTTAATTTTGATACCATTGACAGTCTGTGGTATAAGAACATAGACATTCCTCATTCCTTTGCAACCAACTTCTAACTCTAATTGACCAAGAATGGAATGCAGCCTTCCTCAAAGATCATGGTAGCCTTTGTCTCATTAAATGTTCTATAACACAAATTATTTGCTCGGTGGCTTCCATTTTTTCTACTATTCCTATTTTAGCAGGGGCAGAGAAAGAGCACTCTGAAGGTGATTCAAGTGCTTTGTAGGGTTTAAAGAAGGATTTAGAGGCCAAATCTATAGAGATAGTCAACTGGGATAATAGTATTCAAGATTTAACAAATTGTATGTTTGAGTTAGTCAATAAGAGAGGTGCAACAAGAGCTAAGAATGAGAAATCATTTGATTTGCTTCTTCGGAGGGACCAGGAGCTTGAGACCTAGCTAAAAAGCTACGAGGAAGACAAAGAGGATTTTGCATCCTAGGAAAATGATCTACAAGAAGAATTGTCCAAAGTTAAAGTTCTAAGCTATCTTAGTACCATTCAGGTTTCGATCTAGCAATCAACCATGTGACACACTTTAACTTTGATTTGCTAATTGATCTTTCTAAGACTAATAGAGATATGTTTCTTGAAAGCATTTTAAAGAAGCTTAGTCAGGCCTGAACACTTGTATTTTGTTTTTATTGCATTTGTACTTTTAGCATTTTGTATTATAGGATATTTTGATTGTTTTGTGATCTTCTTTTGCTTATTTTAATGAATGATCCTTTTTTATATGGTCAATTGTCTATTCTGCTTGTGCATTTATTTGTTTTTTACTTCAAGCCTTGGTCTCTAATGAGCCATTTATTTTGATTGCTTTTGTTTATGTTTTCTAAGACCTTCAATAGGTTGAATGATGTTTTATGGTACTTTATTTCCTTAACTTCCAATGGGTCGACTGGCATTGCTTTAACCTCCAATGGGTCATTCATTTTTATTTTAATCTTGTTTTTTACTTGTATGAGTTTTTATTTAAGCATCGAGAAACTACTAGATTTTTATAATGCCAAGGGACTCCCTGGACTTAGGGTGCCAAGGACTTACCCAACCTTTGAGTATTGAAGGGCTACTTAGGCTTTGAAACAATTAGATAAGTTGATTGTTTTAAACCTCTAACATGTTGTTTAGTTCTAAGCTAGTATTGTTTTCTTTCATGTTAACTATGTTACTGTTAATTACTTTTTGCTTAAATATCAAGGAATTGGTTGATCCTAAAGTGTTGAAGGACTACTCGAACTTTTAATAATAACATAAAACAAGTCAAATGGCTAGGAATAACCTCATTTTCCATTTTAATATTTTAACTCAGTTTATTTACATATCTCGATGATCGACTAACTTTGGACTTAGATGTTGTAAGATTTGAGATATGTTGCATTCCAAGTGTGTGGAATGGTTTTTTCTTTAACTGTCTTTAATCAATAAGTGCCATTTATTAGGCTTTCTTTTACCCTGTAAGGGCATTCCCAAGATATTGCTAATCTTCCTTCTGTTTGAGCTTTTCAAGGTCCGTCTGTTCAACATAGGAGTATGATTCCTTCTTGTAAACTCTTTTTTATTGACTCTCTTATTAGCAACCTTGGCTATTTTCCATTTATATTGCTATTGGAAAAGGTGAGCTATATCCCTAATTTCAACTAGCATGTCAAGTTACTCTCTTATTCTTTCTTCATTCTCCTCTATCTTATAGTATTCTCTCTGGTTGGAGCATTGTCCTAATTTGACATGTTTTAGTTTCAACTGACTATAAGTAACTAAAGGACAGGAAGGTAAAGCTTTTTTTGTTGAACTGTCCACTTTAAAAGAAATGAGCTACTCTTCGCTCAATTTTCTTGGCCTCTTTCTTATTATTTGGCAAGTATCCATCCTTTAAAAAGGATATAATTGGTGTCATCTAGCATTCATTCTGCTCTACACACATAACTTTTTTGTACAAGAGCCTATAAAGTCTATTGTATTATTATACTATTATTGAATGCTACTTTAGCTTTGGCTAGTTTGACGAGCGCATTTGCTAGGTTGTTCTCTAACCTGGAGATTCTTGTAAGCTCATACTTGAATTCTTTGAGTAGGCTTCTTGCTATCTAGGCATATTTAATCAACACTAGTTCTTTGATTTTATATTCTCCTTTGACCTGAATGATCACCAACTGAGAATCACTCATAATTTTCACCAATTAATTGCCTACTTCTTTTAGTAATTTTAAACCCACTATCAACACCTCATATTTTGCTTGATTATTGGTTGATTTGAAGTTGAACTTCAATGAATGTTCCAATATTAGTCACCAAGCCCTTCCAAGTTACTCTCACTCCACTTCTCTTATTGTTTGATTACCCATCAATATGTAAAATCCACTTCTAGTCATCTCTCAAGGTCTCTTCCACCTTAGTCATCTCAGCTACAAAATTTACTAGTAATTATGCTTTTACTACTTTTCTTGTTTTATAAATGAGCTTGGGTTCTACTACCTATGCCACAAGTTAATTGACGAAATCAAGTTTGTGGAGCACTTGTCTAATAATGGCATTTGTTTGAACAATCATTTAATGGTTCTGAAAATAGGATTTTAAATTTCTAAATGCTAAAAGTAAGGCAAAAGCCAACTTTTCTATCTTTTGGAATATTGTTTCGACCTTATGCAATATTTACCTCATGAAGTAGATTGGCTTTTGTTCTCCTTTACTTTCTTGAATGAGTACTTAATTGACTGTCCATTTGCTATAGTTAAGTAGAGATACAGTGTTTCCCCATGCTTTAGTTAAGAAAGTATAGGTGTTGTGGCCAAATATTATTTCAATTCTTTAAAATTCATTTCTCATTCATTAGTTCATATAAAGTTTTTAGAATTTTTAAGTAAATTAAAGAAAGAAGTATGTTTATCAACTAACTTAGACATAAAGTGAATGTAGGGGATGATTTTCTCGTTCAATGCCCTGACCTCTTTGATGCTTGACAAACTTTTCATACTAATGATTGCCTAACACTTAGATGAGTTTGACTTTATTCATTGCCTCATAAGCATAAAGCTGAGGAATTTTCCTGCCTTCACTCTAAATACACACTTCTTAGGGTTTAGTCTCATTTGATTTTTTCTCATGATCTTAAATGTCTCTTTCAAGTTGACCTAATGTTGGCTTGTGCTCTTGACTTTATTAGCATGTTATCAACATAAACCTCCATGTTCGACCCTATCTACTCAACAAAAATTTTGTTTATCATTCTTTGGTAAGTTGCTCCCGGGTTTTTAAAGCTACATGACATCACTCTGTAATAATACACTCATTGGTTTGTTATGAACGTTGTCTTGTCTTCATCATCAGGGTGGATTCTCAACTAATTATATCATATAAAGGCATCCTCAAAGCTCAAGACTTCGAAACTAGAAGCATTATCGAATAGTTGATCAATGTTAAGCAGCGGGTAGGAGCCTTTAGGGCATGCCTTATTAAAGTTTATGAATTTGACATACATTCTCCATCCCTCATTCGCTTTCTTGACAAGAACTATGTTTATTAACCATGTCACGTGCGGGACTTCACAAATAAAAATAATTTTTTCACTTCCTTTTTTATGACTTTCTGTCACTTGGCACCATGGTTTCTTTTCTTCTGTTAGACAGGTTTGATACTAGGGTCAATCAACAACTTATGGCATGCTATACTCATATTGATCCTTGAAATGTCTACAGGCATCCAAGTAAAAATCTTAATATATTCCTTAAGCAGCTTGACCGGCCTTGCCTTGTTCCCCAGGGAGAGATCTACTCCTATCCTTATTGTTCTCTTATTATTTTCATCAAAGATATGGACTTCCTCCAAGTTTGATCCATGCTCTAGTCGATGCGTGTTGTCCTCCTTAACATCCAATAATGCCAAATCCACCATTTGGCACTCACTTTTAGGCAAATTAATAACCACTTGCTTTGTCCTGCTTGTGCATTCCCTACTTTTTGCTAGGCCAACCATGTAACATCTGCAGCCACCTGCTAAGTGGCACCAACTTCCCCATCTCTCATGCAATATGGAACTTCATCAACAAATAAGGGGTGGAGACAATAGCCCCTACCCGGTTTAGAGACGGTAGATTAAGAATTGCATTATATGTTAGTATAGATGGGTGCCCTAGGGCCAATTTGATTAGACCTTAGTGCATCTATGACTAAGCGATCTGTGGATTTGGATATTAAAGGGTGAATATTCATCTTAGAAT
>JANHAO010013917.1:0-15637 GCA_026873985.1 Saraca asoca | reverse complement strand
CATTAAAATTAGATAGTGATCCTAATGGTAAGGATGTAAATCTAACCTTATTCAGAGGAATGATTGGTAGTTTATTATATCTAACAGCTAGTAGACCTGACATTATGCTTAGTGTATGCGTGTGTGCTAGATATCATACTAATCCTAAAGAATCACACCTATCTGCACTTAAAAGATTTTTTAGATATCTTGTAGGAACTAAAAATTTAGGATTGTGGTATCCTAAGTCAGATAGCTATAGTTTAATAGGATATTTAGATGCTGATTATGCTAGAAGGAAAATTGATAGGAAAAGCACAAGTGGTAGTTGTCAATTTATTGGACATTGATTGCTTTCATGGTCTAGCAAAAAGTAAAACTGTGTTGTGCTCACTATAGCTAAAGTTGAATATATTGTTGCTAGAAATTGTTGTGCTCAAATTCTATGGATGAAACAATAACTTTTAGACTATGGTTTAAAGTTTCAGAAAATTCCAATCTTATGTGACAATACAAATGCAATAAATATAACAAAAAATCCAGTAATGCATTCTACACCAAAGCATATACAAATAAGACATCACTTTTTTAGAAATCATGTTCAAAAAGGAGACATATCAATAGATTTTGTTGAAATTCACTTTTAGTTAGCTGACATTTTTACCAAACCCCTTGATGAGAAGAAGTTTACATTCATTAGAAGAGAAATAAGGATGTTCAATCCTGAAGAAATTGAATAAAATTGATATATTTTTACTACATGTTCATTATTTGTTTTTTTAAGTTTGTTATTCTTTTGCAAAATCTAACTTAAGCATTGGAGTCTTAAGTTTGTTTTACAGGAATATCATGAATTAAGGGGGAGCCTAGGAGCATTGATTTTTTTTAAGTCAGTTGATTTTCTATCTTTTGATGTTTCAAAAAGGGGGAGAAAAGCATTATAAGCTTCATTTTAGATGACTTATCTTCCCTCAATAAATTTTTATCTTGAATCACATCTAAAATTGTTTTTCAACATCAAAAAGGAGAAGATTGTCAGTCTTAGAGGTTGTTAAATCAGTGATACTCTAAGCTATACTAGTTTTGAATGTTGAAAAAGCAATTTTCAACTAACAATATATTTTAGTGTGTTCAATTTTATTTTTTTCAGGTATTTTGATTCAAGAACAATGATGAAGTTCAAGATTATGTGTTGTAATATTTTGTATGTTAATAGGATTATATGTATATAAACTGAAATAGTATTTGATCTAATTGTGTTTAGAAGAAAAAGTAAGAAAACTCATTTTGAAAAGAAAATTCTACTACATACTTTGATGCAACATTGATGTACTAAAGAACTGTGAAAGATCTTCATAAATAAATCGAAGTCACTTGGATGTATTAAATAAAACTTCACAGTTAGATTGATGTTCCTTTGATGTATGAACAAAAATCTCATTAATAAATCAAAGCAACTTTGATGTATCGATTAAAAATCATTACTGAAGGTTTGCAAATTTGTCTACTTTGATGTACAAATTGATGTACAGCTTCAAACAACTCATTACACATCGAAGTTACACCGATGCATTAGTGAATAATAGACCATAATCAATGTTACACCGATGTACAAATTGGAAAACTATTTTTTGTATTACAGATGGTTATGGTAGTTATTCTAACCCAATCACCATCTATAAATATGAAATTTTCACATATCTTTTCATATCTTTCAAGTGCGAAAATTGATTGAGAGAAATTCGCTCAAATTACTCTAGATTCTTCAAAGCTTTCAATTCTTCTAGATCAACACTGCTTCAAGTTTATCTAGTTCTATTTGAGAATTTCTTCTCAAATGATTGGTATTGTATACCCAATTCTTTTCTTAATTCTATTTCATTTATTTGAGATTTCTAGGGTGTAGAAATCTGTATAGGTTTAGAAGAGCCTATTGTAAATCTTTCAGGTTAGCAAGAAACCTGTTAATCTCTTATGGTTTCATTGTAAAGACTGGCATTTTAGGAGCCTATCAATCTTGAAGGTTTTCTTTTATAATTCAGAGGTCTTTTGGTTGAGAAAGATCAAGTGGAATAGACTTGAATTATGATTTTAATTCAAGTTAAACCACTTTAAAAAGTTAGTTTTCATCTCTTTTCTTTCATCTGCACTTTTCTAATTTCCACAATTTGACCTTTATCCTTACTTACTGTATAATTGTTGTTTTTCTTACATCTACATGAAGATTCAATAAAATTCAAGCTTGATACTGGTGTATACTAATCTCCAATGAGATAAGGGCAAGATCTATTCTCTTTCTACAATCTTTAACTATTTAAAATGGGACTGACATATGCTAATCTTGGATTACCTTTCCTAGCTCCTTCCATAGAATCTAGCAGCACTGGCTCGACTCTTAGTGCCTTTTTGAATTGCACTGGGTCTGGTCTAGTAAGAATTGCCGGTTGGGAATAGGAAGACAATAGGAATGTTGTTATTGTTCTTTCTGCTAGTGGGAGTTTTCCCTTTGGTTTAGCTAGCTCATCACTTTCTAGCCAAAATTGTAGTATTAGGCTTTCAAGCTTCTTCCCTTTGTTTTTGCATTTCTTCTTCATCTAATGTAATCTTGCCTTCTTGAGGCTTCTTACTGTATGAGCTCTTTTGTGTAGCTTTTGAAAGTTGTATTAGATGCTTTGCGCATCATTACTTGTATATTGCTGATGATTAATGAAATATCTTTTGACCAATTGGCCATGCTTTTATCTTTCTGCTACATTTTGGTTACCTTTGGCGAGTGAGAATCAAGTCACATGTAAGCTACAACTAGTGAGGGTTCATACAAAAGCTATGATTTTCTAGACACATGTTGGCTACAAATATATGTGTTGAATGAGAGCTGCAACGAGTTCATTTTGACGTTTTAGCGACATGGTGGGCTTATTGCTTATTATCTAATTTGAGTGTGTTGCAAAGGTAGGCTCTTGGGCCATCTCACCCATGGTTTTGATTTGCTATAGCGAGATGATTGCTTGTCGTTAAATGAGGTCACACATCTCTACCACAGCAAGCTCGTTGCTTAGTCCCACAAAAAGCCCATTGCTCAGTAAGGTAGCAATCTTATTACTCAGCCTTGCAGCAAGCTTATTGCTCAGCGAAATAGCAAGCTTGTTGCTCTGCTCCACAGCAATCTTGTTGCTCAGTGAAACAACAAGCTTGTTGCTCAGTGGTTAGGAAATTTGTACCCTTGGTTCCAGTGCATGGGATATGATTTACTCTGGATGTATCGACATGGTAGGCCTCATGCCATCTCACCCTTGGATGGATCCTTGCAATGATAGAGTGAAAACATGTTGTTTGGATAATGCTTTTTGGCTAATCGGCTATAAATTACATTGATTCAACATTGAGCAATTCATACAACTTCAGGTTTGTCATTGATCCTAAGAAGATGCTACAAGATTAGAATATGATCCTGATGGAGGGCTCAGGCTCTTGAGTAGTGATTCGCTAAGCCTGTTGAGCTCACTGCTCTGGTCGCCTTACCATATAATCCTGTAGTCATCCCTTTCTGATGATGTCTTTAATGGCGTCTTTCAGTGCCCAACACTCTAAGGTGGTGTGTCCAACCTCATCGTGATAACTACAAAATCTATGTGAATTTCTAGATTTGGTGGGGGCTTTCATTGGTTTGGACTTTTTGAAGTCCTCATTGTGCCTTTTCATGGCAAAAATTGTCTTGTGTGTTTGATAGGATGCTATAACCTTCGAAATGACCTACAGGTCACTGGGGCTTCACCTTCTTCATGAGCTAAGGTGTAGAGTCATGATTATGACTCTTATCATTCCTCTTTTTACTTGTAATGGGACCACTAGTGTTCATTTTTGGTCTAGGTTCCTTTGTTCTAAAGGTTTCTTCCCATCGTATTAGTTTGATAGCTCGCTTGTAGAATTCAACAAGGTCTCAAGCTGGGGACTTGTAGAGGCTTCTGTACAGCTTTCTGTCTTTGTGAAGTCCTATCGAGATAGCTGTTAATAGGCTTTCTGCTGAAGGATTTTCCACAAAGTTGGCCTTATGCCTAAATCGGGTTATATAATCTTTTAGCAATTCATTCTTGCATTGGAAAATCATTGTAAGATGGCAAGAATGCATGAGCTGCCCCTTTAGAGCTCAATGTTACTCAACGAATTTCCTTTGGCATTCTTCCTAGCTATTGATGTTGGAGCTAGGAGGTGTCTAAACCATGCCTGAGATACTCCTCCTAATGTCACCAGAAAGACATGGCATTTTACTAGGGGGTCAATTGTCTAGAGATCCATCTAGATGTGGAAGGTATCCAGGTGGTCGCTGAAGTTGTTATTCCCATCATACAATGGGATAGTAGGCACTTTGAGTTTTTGTGCAAGAGGTTGCATCACGATCTTCATAGAAAATGGCGAGCTTTCCTCGTGGTGAGGATGGCTACTTTAGGGCCGTTGGCATTCTTCTAGCCGTTTGAGCCTGTTGTGGATATTACTCGGACTAGGTAAAAGAAGGTCAGTCCAAGCCCAAAAGAGTCAAGAGGCAAAATAAAATAAAAAAGGCACGACCCAATTCGAACAAGGTTGCTAGAAAACCACGCAGTAGGTCACATGATGTAATACCCACTGACTCTGAATAGCAAGGGCAGCAGCAAGCTCTCTCCCACATCAATGAAAATGGCTAAACATCTGACAAACGTAGCCTAAGCACTCTACCAACTAGTAAAATGGCCCCTAAATTCCAACAATGATTTGCCTAGCATTTATTGCTCGACGTCTAACACTTAATGAATAGTATGAATGTAATCATTATTTTGCATTGATGAATTATGAATTGTAACCCTCCCCGCATGTATAAAATGGGATGGGAAACCATAAAGAAAGGAGATAGAAAAAACACTCTGCTAGACTTTTCATGTATTTGTATACCAAAGAATACAAAATTAATACAACCACCATGGACGTAGGAGTCATCCTTGGACTTTGGCCAAACCACAATAAAATCTTTGCTTAATCTCTTTCCTTTTTTCTTCAAATATTCTCTTATTCATTACTTTCAACATAATCACATAGCAGTTTGGTCCTCAAAACCTCCAGTTGACTGGTGTTGACATCAAATTTTGGTTATGCTCCAAACTCCAGCAAATGGGGGGATTCTTCAGGATCCCAAGCCTGTGTCTGGTTAGGGTATTATAGAATAGCTTAATAAAATGAGATGAAGGGAAGAGTGTAGAAAAAGGCACTAGATTTAACATGGTTCAGCCAAATCTAGATCTTTCTAGACCCTACATCCATGGAGAATATGATATATTAACAGGATTACAAATGGCTCGATCTCTATTTTGACAGAGTTTTTTTGCATATTAGATTGATCTCTCTTACATGACCTTCCTATTTATAGAAGGAAGAGGGATACATGCATTAATTACAAGCTACAATGGTGTTTACATCAAGCAATAAGTAGAAAAGATAGTTGCAGTCCACAATCCAGCTGTTGTAGTACAGAGGCTACGGAGGTGGGACCCTCCTGTTAGTTATAGACTTTAGCTTGCAGTTGTTGCCTGGTGTTGTTTCTGCCATACAAAGAGTCCAGTACCTCTATGTTGGGATTCAGACTTGGGGTACCAGTAAAGTGATGATGTGGCAAGCTTAGTGCTGTTGTAGAGGGGCAGTGAGCTCTTGCAAGGAAGTTGATCGTCTTTACAATTACCTTGTCAGACCACTATTCAACGAGGACTAGCTTGTTACGATGAAGCTCGCTGGGGAAGAGCTCACCAAGCAGGAGCTCGCTGGGGTGTTTCTGGCAAATCTGATGATCTCCATCCCTTGGTGAGCCTGAGTCCGTCACTTCTCTTCGGGCCAATTTTTGTATACAGCATCAGCCCCCCAACTCTCAGCTTGCGCAACAAGCTAGGAATTAGAGACCTTTCGATTCCCAATAGGTCAAAATCCCTTCTTCCAGAACCATTACTTCATTTTCCCCAGATCTCATTTCTGCCAATGCATATCCAATAAATATGACTGCACTTAGTTGAGTCTTTTCTGAGGCCATTAATGCAGGTAGTTGGGGGGGCATATCTGGACCCTCTGGTGAGCCATTTTCCACTCCATTTAAGGGAGAGGCCGTTGTTTGGCCTTACTAGACTGAGTAAAACATGGGGTATCCTGACAAACCACCATTAAACTTCTGGCCTCTCATGGAAATGGGTATGGTCTGCTACATATGTGATTTGAAAAATTTATCTTCTCTGGTAACGTGGAAGGATCTTACATGGATCCCAGACTATGTCTTCTCGGCCCCGCCGTAAGGCAATTCTTTGGCCGGCTCTAGCCCTGCGGGTTTCCTGATGCGCATTCTCCCAGAGGTGCAAGTGATCGAGGTATAAGGGATACAACACTGCCACTAATTGTACATTGGAAGAATAAGGACTACGACATGCTGGTCTCAAAATGCTACCATCCATGGCTGGCCTTCTCCCCTCTTCTCTTTCTCCTTTTCTTTCCTTTGTTTTTTTATTGGTAGGGGTTTCTTTTGCTCCTCAACTACCTTGTACTTAGGATTCTCCAATGTAATCTGCCTTGTTAAGGTATTATAATGAATAAATTTGCTTTTCTACAATCTTTATTTATTGTTGTTTTCCTTCGCAATATGCCTTAGTTTGAATCATCTGCAAAACTCACGTGTGGTATAGAAAG
This sequence comes from Saraca asoca, assembly GCA_026873985.1. Lineage (NCBI taxonomy): Eukaryota > Viridiplantae > Streptophyta > Magnoliopsida > Fabales > Fabaceae > Saraca > Saraca asoca. The sequence goes on along the minus strand of JANHAO010013917.1, from coordinate 8,965 downwards.
TAGCACAAGCTACAAAATAGGGCGACATCGCCTTCAGGCTATTCCTGCGACAAAATAAAAATGTAAACGTGAAAATCATTAGATAATGAAATAGATTCACACACAAGCCGCGGGTTTAATAATTCTATTCCCTTAAGGTGGATGAGAAATTCGGCAATTCATTACGCTTCAACAATCATTAAGTCACACTAATGCTAAGTGTTTAAGAGTTCTTCCGCACCTCAGTGAGCACGCAGCTACCCTGGCAAAGTGAGTATTTTTTAGTGTCTCTGCACCTCAGTAATCACAGCCATAGTAAGTATTTTTTAGTACCCCCACACCTCAGTGAGCACGCAGCTGCACTAGCAAAGTGAGTATTTTTTAGTGCCTTCGAACCTCAGTGAGCATGCAGCTGCGTTAGTAAAGTGAGTGTTTTTTAGTGCCTTCGCACCTCAGCAATCACTGGAATAGCGAGTGTTTTTTAGTGCCTCCACACCTCAGCGAGTATGCAGCTAAGCTAGCAAAGTGAGTTTTTTTTAGTGCCTCCACACCTCAGTCAGCATGCAGTTATGCTAGCAAAGTGAGTGTTTTTAGTGCCTCTACACCTTAGCAATCGCTGGCATAGCGAGTGTTTTTTAGTGCCTCCACACCTCAGCAAGCACGCTGCTACACTAGCAAAGTGAGTGTTTTTTAGTACCTCTACACCTCAACGAGCATGTAGCTATGCTGGCAAAGTCAATCTTTGCAAAATTTGGGAAAGATGGCTATATGCAAGCTGCAAAAAGAATGGGGAGTCAATAGCAGAAGTCGGGACAAAAGAGATCAAGCTAAACAGATAGATTCAAATAACTTAAAAGAAAGTATGTGTATGTCCATTCTTTTTAAGATACATTATCAATGTATAATTCGAGATGAGCCCCTTGGCTCACGGCTAGCGCTGTGTGGAGGCTGCGAAGATGGTTGCCCTGCATGCTGCACTACGTACTCCTTCAAGCGACCCCTATTAATCAAGTCTTCAATTGCATCCCTTAGGGCCAAATAATTTAAGGTTCCATGCTCAACCTTATTGTGATAGGCATAGAATTCATCCTTGTTCCTTTGCCTAAATGGAGTCTTTAGAGGTTTGGGCTTTCTGAAATTTTCTCTATCTCTCTCCGCTAAGTAAATTCTACCTTGAGAGTCTGAGAATATGCTATACTACTCAAAATGGCTCAGGTACTGAGATCACTCATCCCTGGACCTTCCAAATTTCTTTGTTGTTCGTTTGGGGGGCCGATCCCCTTGATCCTCGTTGCCTCTCCTCTTGCTATGAGAGGAATTGGCCCTCTCTTCCTTATTGTTAAACTTTTCTGAGCCAAAGGTCTCCTCCTATTTAATCTGCTTGGTAGCCCACTCATAGAACTTGGTGAGGTCCTTCACCGAGGACTTATACAGAACTTTGTATAGCTTCCCATCTTTGTGAAGTCCCGTAGAGATAGTGGCCAGCATGGTTTCTTCAGATGGATGCTCCACCAAATTAGCCTCAAGTGTGAATCAAGCGATATAGTCCTTCAGCGACTCTTGCCTACGCTAAAAGACCATAGTGAGGTGACAAGGGGGCATGAATTGTCTCTTTAGTGCTAGGTATTGATTGATGAACTTTGATTGACAGTCTTCCCAACTGTCAATTGAGCAAGCTTGGAGGCTCCTGAACCAGGCGAGAGGCATGCCTCCCAATATGGTAGGAAAAACCTGACACTTAACCAAGGGGTTGATTATCTACAGATCCATTTGAATATTGAATGAGTCCAAATGATCATACAAGTCTGAATCTCTGTTATACAAAGGGATGGCAGGAACTCTAAGTTTAAGGGGGAGAGTTCAAACTTCAATCTCCTCAAAGAGCGGCAATCATTCCTCGCAACGAGATCAATCAACCAGATCTCGAAGGCATTCTTCCAACTGAGCCATCTTTTGAAACAGCTCCCTAACTAATAGGTCTTGTTCCTCAAAGCACTGGCTAGGTGACTTTTGGGTGCTTTGATCTCCATCCTCCCGGGGATTACGATTCGGGGTTGGCTCTCATGAGCAATGAGATTGAGTATTGCTTGGGTTCAGATGGCTTAGGTGTTAGGTTTAGGTTTCAACTTGTCTCTACATGTTTTGTGCCAAAGATGCGACTGCTTTAATCAGTTCTCCCATCATGTGTTCAAGCTTCTCCTGGTGCTAAAGCTAGGCCTGTGGTCCGTTGATGCCGTTAGCAGTAGGGGCCAGTTGTTTTGGACTGGCTGGGGGAAACCAGTGGTTATTCTAATGACAGGGGTAGTAGACTAGTCTATTGTCAAAACATGACCGTCTGGAGTATGACATCGTGTGTTTGTGGCCCTAGTAACTCTTCCCTTAGCCATTGTAGTAAGAAACTAACCAGAACAGGTCAGATCCCCACAGATAACACCAAAATGTTGACATTGAATTTTGGTTATGATCGAAACTCCGGCCAATGGGGGGATTCTTGGGGGTCCCAAGCCTATATCTGGTTAGGGTATGATAGAATAACTGAATAAAATGAAATGATGGGAGGAGTGAAGAAAAAGGCACCAGATTTAACATGGTTTGACCAAATCCAAATCTTTCTAGACCCTACGTGTATGAAGAATATGATATATTAATAGGATTACAAATGGCTCGATCTCGATTTTGATAGAGTTTTTTCGCATATTAGATTGATTTCTCTTACCAAACCTTCCTATTTATAGAAGGAGGAGGGATACATGCATTAATTACAAGCTACAATGGTGTTTACATCAAACAATAAGTAGAAAAGACTGTTGCAGACCACAATCTAGCTATTGCAATACATAGGCTGTGGAGGTGGGGCCCTCCTGTTAGTTATAAACTTTAGCTTATAGCCATTGCCTGGTGTTGTTTCTACCATGCGGAGAGTCCAGTACCTTTGTGTTAGGATTTAGACTTGGGGTACCAGCAAAGTGATCAGGCGACGAGCTTAGTGCTGCTGCAGAAGGGTAGTGAGCTCTTATAAGGAAGTTAACCGTCTTTACAATTACCTTGTCAGACCACTATTCGGCAAGGTGTAGCTCGTTATGACAAAGCTCGCTAGGGTGCTTCTGGTGAACTTGACGATCTCTGACCTTTGGCGAGCCTGAGTCCGTCGCTTCTCTTTGGGCTGATTTTCATATACAACAATCAGTTGCCAAAACTGACCACCAATATTTTGGCACACCTAGTGGGACCAAATTACTTTCACATCCTTCACTAATCAAATATGATGGCAAGAGGAAGAGTGACCAAGAGTTCAGGCATTACAACTAACCAACCAGATGGTCATGGAGAACATCGGTGTGACATACTCGAAGAAGAATATCTGGTCCTGGCAAACACCTCATCCACCCTCCTACAGGCCAACGGTGTGCAAGCCTTGCGTCAGCACCATGAAGCACTCAAAAGTATTGTGGAAAGACTTGCAATGCTATCGAGGCATTAACCCAGGCATGTACTCAAAGGCATTAGAAAAGAGGTGACAATCGGCCGGGGAGGGAGCCAGGAGAGCTAGTACAAATCATTCCTCCGGCTCGCAACCTGAAATGGAAGGTCAATAAGCTCATAAGGATAATGGGAACCAGTGCACTAAGAGCTCATACTGCATCGAAGGCTCAAATGTGAGCCATGATAAAGGCAAAGGCCAGCGATATGAGGCCCAGGAACAAATGATCGAAGAGTTAATGTAGAAGGTGCGAAGATTGGAAAAGTACCCTTTGACCTAAGACCAATGAGGTTGCTATGAGGAAAAAACCCCACTTTCCAAGGAGATCGAAATGAAACCTCTTCCTTAATGCCTCAAAGTCCAAACCATTCCACCATGCAATGGAGGAAGTGACCCTTATGATCATTTAGACACTTTCAACATACAAATGGACCTCCAGACCTATAATCCCCTAGTTAAATGTAGGGTCTTTCCAGCTACTCTTGGGGACGTACCACGAGTGTGGTTTAAGAGTCCCTAGCTCACAACATTAATAGCTAGGAAGAGTGTCAAAATAAATTCATTGATCAATATGGGACTCTTAAGAAGTAGCTTGTGCCATCTTTCCATTTGGCTACAATTTTCCAAAGGGAGAATGAGTCACTAAAAGACTACATTACCAGATTTCAATGTAAAATCAATAATGTAGAATGTCCTTCTAAGGATAGCATCCTGACGATGATCTTAGCAAGACTGCACAGGGATGGAAAATTGTATGAAAGCATATAACAGTCCCCAATAAAGAACTTGAGACAATTCTATGAGCAAGCTATGAAAGAAATTTGTTGGGAAGAAACCTTTAGTTCAAAAGGATGTGGACGAAAGAACAAACCTAGTGGTTCAATTTCTGGTAAAGATAGAAAAAGAAGCAATCGTGATAGAAGTAGAATGGCTCAAGTGAACAACGTGGGCATTCAGCCCATGAAGAGAGTAACAATAGGGTGACCCGAGCCCCAAGGTTGCTATAGTGACTACAATATCCTATTCGACACCCCAGAAAGGATATATGTTCTAGGAAAACACAAGGAGAACTTCGAACGACCTAGACCACTGGCGACCCCCTCGAAGTACAAAGGTCTAAATAGGTTCTATGCCTATCATAATGACAAAGGACGTACCACCTCAAAATGCAAATATCATAAAGATGCGATTGAGAATCTCATATGTAGAGGCTATCTGAAAGAATATGTGGTATGGCTATCAGGCTGACGATTTTTACAGAACACAAAAAGACCACTTCCCAGCACCGAACCAGAATAAGCTGCCGTGGTTAGAACCATAGACACCATTCACAGGGAACTGTACATCATGAGAACTTCACGAAGCTGACGAGAAAGGTATGTATAGAATGTGAGCTATGTCTTGTCCATGGGTTGTGAGTCTAGCAGACCCGCCGAGAAAGCAAAGGTGATTCCTAGATGCATGACTTTCATAGATAATGATAAACAGAGAGTCCAATCTCCCCATAATGATGCTATAGTCATCAGGGCCAAGGTTGGCAACCTCAAAGTGCAGAGGATCATGCTGGATACCGATAGCTCAGTTAATGTCATGTATAAGAAGTGTTTTGATTAGATGGAACTAACTGAAGCAACCTTGAATCATCGCCCGATCCTTTTTTTGGTTTCACCAGAGATGTAGTATTTCCTGTAGGGTGAGTCAGGCTTCTTATCACTTTAGGGGACAAGGATTGTCAATCCACTATTTTAGTAGATTTCCTAGTTGTGGATTGCTCCTCAGCCTATAACATAGTCCTAAGATGACCAACGATGAATGATCTAGATATGGTCATGTCCACTAGAACCTTGACAGTCTGATTCCTCACTTCAAATGGGGTTAGATGCATGTGGGGTGATCAGTATATGGCCCAGCAGTGTTATGAGGATGCCATTAAGCTCGGAGATATAGGTAGAGGAACGATGACAAATCCTTATAAAGAGCCTCATGCCTTGAACTCAATTGAAGTTAGCCTTGACCTTGAACCTCTTGACTGGGAAATAGACAGAGAGATTCGGCTGGTCAAAGAACTTGAGGAGATTAGAGTTGATGATATAAATGACCAGATGCACCTTAAGTTGGGAAAAAATCTACCCTCGAACATGGAAGACCAGTTGATAAATTTTCTTAAGGCGAATCTAGTTGTCTTCGCTTGAAGTCACAAGGATATGGTAGGGATCAACCCTAAAATTGCAACACATAAGTTGAACGTTAACCCTCACCATCAACTCATTAAGAAAAAAAGGAGACCTCTGATTGTGGAACATTCCTATGCGCTGAAAGAGGAAATGGGTAGGCTACTAGTGAACAAATTCAACTAAGAGGCCCACTGCCCTATCTGGATAGCCAACCCCATCTTGATAAGAAAGAAAGATAGGAGATGGAAGACATGCATCTATTTCACAGACCTGAACAAAGCTTGCCCAAAAGATAATTTTCCCCTACCAAGGATTGACCAACTTGTCAATGTGACGACTACACACCAACTGCTCAGCTTCATGGATGCATATTTCGAGTATAATCAAATACCCATGGAACCTCAGGATGAGAAGCACACCTCATTCATCATAGACTAAGGGTTGTACTGCTACATGGTGATGCCTTTTGGGCTAAAAAATGCTAGGGCAACCTATCAACGGCTAGTTAATGCAATGCTCAAAGACCAAATCAAGAAAACTATGGAGGTTTATGTGGATGACATGCTCGTGAAGTCCAGGCAAGTCATGGACCACGTCAGCGACCTAGAGGAAATGTTTCAAATCCTATGAAAATACCGAAAGAAGCTAAATCCTATCAAATGCGCATTTGGAGTAGCTTCAGAAAAGTTTCTCAGGTTTATGGTAAACAAAAGGGGCATAGAAGCAAATCTATAGAAAGTTAAAGTGCTAATCGACATGAGGTCGCCAAGCAAAATTAAAGATGTCTAGACTTTGACCGATCGAGTCAGGGCTTTCAGTCGATTTATCTCCAAAGCAACAGATAGGTGCTTACCTTTCCTTGAAGCTTTACGAATAGCAAGGCACTTTGAATGGACAAAAGAATGCAAGGCCGCCTTCATATAGCTGAAAGAATATTTAGGTAGAGCCCTACTCCTATCTAAACTTCGGGAAAGTGATAAGCTGATCCTTTATTTTGCAGTGTCACAGCATGCAATTAGTGCGGCTCTTGTCTGTAAGGAGAATGGAGTATAGTTCCCTAGTTACTATGTGAGCAAAAGACTAGTAAACACTGAAGAGAACTACTCTCCTCTGGAGAGGCTAGCCTACGGCCTTGTCATCGCATCAAGAAAGTTGTAGCCTTACTTCCAAGCCCACTCCATCGAGGTTCTAACTTGATATCCATTGAGATCTACCCTCCAAAAGGTGGATGCTTCAGGTCATTTTCTTAAATGGGCAATCAAGCTCGCCTAATTCGGCATCCATTATAAATCAAGACTAGCAATCAATGGGCAGGCCCTAGCCAACTTCATTGCTGAATTCACTGGGCCCGAGGTAGAAGAAGCAAAAACCCCTAAATAATTATGGTAGAAACTTTACACGGACAGATCCTCTTGCGAACATAGGGGGTTAAAATCTTGTTAATTCATCTAGAAAAATACAAAATCCCCTACACTTTGAGGCTCGAATTCTAAGCCACTAACAACGAAATAGAGTATGAAGCACTCCTCACAGGACTTCACCTCATAAAAGAGGTGCGATCCCAAAACCTAAGAATCTCAGCGATTCTTAACTAATCATCTACCACATAAAAGGAAAATATCAAGCAAAGGGACCAAGGATGGCTGTCTATCTGCGGAAGGCCCAAGAATTGCTTTGCGAATTCCTAAGGTTCAAGATCAGCCAAGTCCCTCGTGCCCAAAACACACATGCAGATGCCTTGGCCTAACTACCATGGTAAAAGATGCGGAATTTGTAGGTGCCATACCTATAGAAATCCTTCCACTACCTAGCATCGACCAAAAGGCAATAACAATGCAAATTTTTATGGTGCACAACTCATGGATGAACCCCATTCTGAACTACCTACATCTTGGTGAGCTCCCAAAAGATATGTTAGATGCACGCTGCGTGCGATTCTGAGTAGCTAGATGCTACATCTTAGATGGTGTACTTTACCGAAAGGGCCTTTCGGCCCCACTTTTCTAATACATTGACAGCCCTGACCATGAACTTATTTTGAAAAAGATGCATGCTAAACATTATGGAAACCACACTGGAAGGTTATCATTGGCTTAGAAGGTCCTCCAGCAGGGTTTCTTTTGACCAACCATGAAACAAGATGTAGTTGACCTTGTCCAAAGGTGGAACAAGTGCCAAAGGCTTGCTACCATTCCTCGAGCTCCCCCAACCTACCTCCAACAAATGATCAGCCTACAGTCGTTTGTGATATGGGGGATCGATCTGATAAGACCCCTCCCTATGGGTCACAGAAACTGTAAATACATTGTAGTAGCGGTGGATTAGTTTACCAAATGGACAGATATTGGTTTGTCCAGTCCAAGAGGGAGAAATTTCAAAAAAATTTCAAAAGAAGAAACCCACCATGACCTACCATACCTCCATAGGATCTGTTGGATTAAGGCTTCAATATATCACACACATCAAATAAAATACAAGGATGAGCTAAACTAACCTTTAATCTAGCTCCAAGCATAGCAGAAACATCTGAATCTTCCAGTCACCCAGCAGTCTATGTGTCTTTCCTTTACTAGAGATCCACACTGGAGAAGATCTCAGATGACTTCTTCAGCTTATCCACTTGTGCTAGCAAGTCTCTGGAAGCTGAAAGGATCAAGATTAGGCTGAGAACCCGTCGGAATGCTACCGACCTTTCTTCCTCCCTTCTTGGTTCAGCGATGGCCGAACCACCCATGGAGAACACTTCTCCATTTTTCAACTAAACTCTTTAACAAATCAGAAGGTAAGGATGTTGAGAGCTCACCAGAACCATTTCCGGCCTTCCTCCTCCGGTCCATTGTCGCTAAACTCACCGAGGCAGTTGACTCTTCTCACGGCCTTTCCTTCTTCTCCCTTCGCCCGACCTCACTTGCATGAAGAAGCCAGCAAAGTGACTGAACCAATTTCGGCCTCATTGGGAAAAAGAGGAGATGCCAAAAGGGCGTTGTTTTGGCCAGCCTCACTTGGCCAAAATGGCATCGTTTCGGGGCATAGGGAAACAATTTCCCAAAATTGTAAAGTAGCCTCTGCAATTCTAAATAACTTCATTTCGGCCCCATGTAATTCCACCAAATTGCAATTTCATCCTTAAACATTAAATATGTCCAAACTTTGGCCATATCATTCCCTATTATGCATGTGACCCAATAAGCCTCCAAAATGTTGGCAAAAGTCCAAAACACCCTTCAAATCCTTTGAAGGCATATCAAATTAATCCAATTAATTTCTTGATCAATTTCTCCAAATTAATCAACTGGACTTTAAGCTATAAGCGGACTCTAGCAAGCCATTA
>JANHAO010013916.1:0-15599 GCA_026873985.1 Saraca asoca | reverse complement strand
AATTAATTATCTCATGATTCTTTTGCTGTTTGGTTTGGTTTTCCGAAAGTAATTGCCACATGATATAGGAAAACAAGGGCTTATCCTTTTTTTTTTTTCATTTTTTGTTTCCTTTAAGCTGATCAAGAAGAAGGATTAAACATTTAAATCTTTAATTTTGTCCTTCTATTTTTTATTTAAATAATATTATTCATCAAGGTTACAATTAGGTCCTCACATCTAGCTTCCATATAAAAAAGTTAAAATTTATTGATTAAATGCTTATTTGATTAGTATTATTGATTAAATGCTTATTTAAATAGTGTGATATATATGTGACGTATATTTTGCTTATGTAATTATGATCAAAAAGCACCCTTAATCAAGTTATAGTTACACTTGATTAATCACTATAAACTTTTATTAAGGGTGTTTTCTAACTCTTTCCATTCAGACTATGGATTTCAAGAAAATAATATGTCACATAGATGTCATTTTGCTTGCACTCACTAAATTTTATCTTCTTTTTTTTTAAACAGCAATCGAAAGAAAGGAACTTATTGTAACTTTGAAAAAAATGTGAAGGATAACATTATTCAAATTAAAAAATAGAAAAATAAAATTATAATTTTGAATAAAATTAAGAAACTAAAAAATATTTCAACCTAAGAAAAAATTCCATATGCTTAACATTAAAAATAATATAATTAAAATTAATTGACATAACAAGGATAAATACTTCTACTTTTTTCTATTAAAATTAATGCTTAACATTCACTATAGGAATAGAATAATAGTGTTTATGATTTCTTTTTTTACTGTTTGATTAAATGGTAATCAACAGCAATAAATGGTGGTTAATGGCGATAGGTGATAGTAGACAATGGTCAATGATGGTAGGTGGTGGTGGGTGATAGTCAGCGGTGGTAGGTAATGATAGTTAGTGGTCAAGGGTGATAAGTGACAGTGAGCAGTGGCCAATAATAGTAGATAGTGGTCAGTAGCGATAGATGGTAGTTAATAGTGATAGGTGATAATGGAGGATGGTCAATGATGGTAGATGGTGGTAGATGATGGCTAACTGTGGCTGATAATCAATGGTTATAAGTGGTAGTGGACAGTGGCTAACAGCAATAGATATTGATGAGCAGTGGCCAATGCCAATAGGTAAAAGTAGATAGTGATGGTCAATAACGGAATATAATGGTGGACAGTGGTTAATGACAGAATGTAGTGGCAAGCAATAGTCAATGGTGGTGTTGATGGTGGGCAAGGATTAACGACAAAAGATGGTGGTGGATGATGGTCAATAACAAAAGATGGCAAATGGTGGTCAAAGACGATAGGCAGTGGTACATAATGGTCAATGATGGCAGGTGGTAGTGGGCAATGATCAATGATGATAGGTGATGGTTGCTATGGTTAAGTGGTAGGTGATAATGAGTGGTGATCAATAGTAAAAGGTAGTAGTGAGTAGTGGTCAATAATAATAAGTAACAATGGATGATCGACTACAATAAATAATGAAAGATGGTGATGATCAATGATGGAATGTAATGATGGTATGTGATTGTTAATGGTGATGACGATGGTGAATGGTAGTTAGCGATAGAATATGATGGTCAACAACAAAAGGTAATGGTGGGTTATGGTCAATAACTATATGAAATGGTAAGCAATGGTTAATGGTAAAAGGTGATGGTAGATGGTGGTTAACAGCAATAGATAGATGTGAACGATAGTCAATGATGAAATGTGGTGGTAGTGGTAGTAGGTGATGGTTAATAGTGGAAGATAATAATAGACAATGATTAATAGCGATAGGTAATAATAAGAGCTTTACGAGATAAGAGAAGAAAAAAGAGGGGATTTTTTTTTTTTTGTTTCTAAAGGATAACATAATCCAATACCTTAAGTGAGGAAGGATTTCAAACAAGGAGAATTCATTAAGCTCAAGTAACAATAACAAATTTCACTACATATGAACTAAACAATAAATAAGAGAATTAGTTTTTTTATTCTGTTACCTACCCTTTGAAATTCCCCAACCAAACACCACCTTAGTGTGATATCTATGTGACACATGATTTGTTTATGTAATTATGATAAAAAAGTACCCTTAATCAAATTATAGTTACACTTGATTAATAACTATAAACTTTAATTAAGGGTATTTTTTAACTCTTTCCATTTAGACTACGGATCACAAGAAAATAATATATCACATAGATGTTATTTCACTTCCGTTCACTAAATTTTATCTTTTTTTTAAACAATAACTGAAAGAGAAGAACTAATTATAACTTTGAAAAAATGTAAAGGATAACATTATTTAAATAAAAAAATAGAAAAACAAAATTATAATTTTCAATAAAATTAAGAAACTAAAAAAAATATTTCAACCTAAGAAAAAATTTCATATGCTTAACATTAAAAATAATAAAATTAAAATTAATTGACATAAAAAGGATAAATACTTCTTAGTCCATATACATAAATTAAATGACTAAAATACAATAATCTTATTGAATGACATGTAATTCAATCTTAAATTTTAGAATGGAAGTGTATAATTACTATTTAAACTAAAAAAACTAGTGTACTTACTTCTTTACTATTGCACATTTTTTTAAATAATATCTTCCTAATAATATAAAAGTTGTAGCACTTATTCTCACCTAAATCTTTCTAATAATATAAAAATCGTAATACTTATTCTCACCCAAATGTTACTACATAACAAATGTACTATACTTGTCATAAGAGAGCAATTGAAAAAAATTTTAATTTTCCTTTTATTTTTCTATTCCAATTTAAATCATGGATAAAACTTATATATTTATATGTTTTAACAATAATTATTTATTTGAATCATCTATAATCGATTTCTAAATTAATTTTTTTAATTTTATTGCTATTTAATTTTTAAATTTTTAATTTAATTTTCAAATTTTTTAAATTATCAAATAATATTTTGATTTCAAACTTTTAATATTTGAATTATTTATTTATTTAAGTAATGAAAATTTAGTATTTTAATATTATTGAAATGATTTTTGACTTAGAATTTAGTGATATTATATTTAAATATTAATATTTAAAATAAAAGTTAAAAATATTTTAACACTTTAGTGAGTTAAATAATTTTAATAATATATCCTCTCATTTTTTGATTATAAATCACTTTGATAAATATTATATATCCTTATTCTTTGTAGAAATTATCTATTTCAAAAGAGATATTTCATAAAATTACATGCATCCAATATTTAGTATAAAATCATTAATAGATTTCAATTTAAATAATTTTTGTCTTTATTAAATAATTTATATATAATAAATAAGTAGATTTATATATAAATAAAATATTTATTAATACTTTATTAGTAATATCTAATCATGATTTGATAAATAATATCTATTTAAAAATTTTAACTCTTTAAGTTTTATATTATATTTAAATATCAAATAGTAAATTTGATATTTCATAGTTTTCTATTTTGAAATTTTTATCACTTTTGAGTATTTATCATAATTTTAATTTAAAATATTTATAAAATATATTCTTTAAAGATAATATATTAATTATAATAATATATAAACTCTTATTAATTAAATAATTAAATCTTTTGACATAAAGTAGTTAATTTAAATTCCTTAGACAAAATAATTTATGAATAAATTTACCTATAAATTAATATATTAAGAAAAATATTTTTGAAAAAATGAAAATTTTTAAATAACAAATTTAACTAATTTGAAATATTAATGTAATAACTTTATCAAATTAAAAGAAATATTGTATTCTTTCACAATTAAAATGAATATAATCATAACAATTATATAGTCATTTCATAAGTAAAAATATAATGATAATTTATCAATATTTAAGTATATTATATATTACAATATAAATTCTTATTACAAATTGTTATCAAATAAAATTATTAAACCAGTGCATTGCACATGATATAAGCTAATGTTACTATGTTTCAAGTATCTTTTACTTCTCATGAGAGGGAAAGTGAAAAGAATTTTTAATTTTTTATTTCTTTTTTTAATTCAAATCATAGATAAAATTTCAATATGTATTTATTTTAATAATAAATTATTTATTTAAATTATCTATAACCTATTTCTAATTTAGTTTTTTCAATTTTACTACAATTAAATTATTGAATTATTATTTTAGTTTTATAAATTATTAAATAATATTTTGATTTCTAATTTTTAATATTTGAATTATTTATCAGTTTGACTAAAATAATTTTGATATCTATTTTAATATTATTGAAATAATTTTTAACTTAAAATTTGGTGATATTATATTTAAATATTTAATATTAGAAATAAAATTTAAAAATATTTTAATATTTTATTTAGTTACATAATTCAAAATTTAAATAATTTTAATAATATATCCTTTAATTTTCAAATTCTGAACCACTTTAATAAATGTTATATATCTTTATTCTTTATGAAAATTATCTATTTCAAAATAAAACATATAATAAAATTATCTACATTTGATTTTCAATTTAAATTTATTAATATATTTAATTTAAATTATTTCTATATGTATTAAATAATTTATATATGAGTAAATAATTATATTTATATAGAAATAAAATCCTTATATTAGTAATATCTAATTATTATTTGGAAGATAATATCTATTTAAAAATTCTTACTCAATAAATTTTTATATTATCTTTATATATTAAATACTAAATTTGGTATTTCATAATTTTTCTTTTTGAAATTTTTATCGTTTTAAGTACTTATCAGAATTGCAATTTAAAATATTTCTAAAATATATATTTTTTTAAGATAATATATTAGTTATGATAATGCATAAATTATTATTAATTAAATAATTAAATCTTTAATATAAAGTAGTTAATTTAATTTTTAAACAAAATCACTTATAAATAAAATCATCTAAGTATTAATATATTAAGAAAATATTTTTGAAAAGATAAAAAAATTCAAATGATAAATTTATCTAATTTGGAATATTAATATAATAACTTTATTAAATTAAATAAAATATAGTATTCCTTTACAATTAACACAAATATAATTATATTAATTTACCGATCACACATAGAGGAATGGGTAGAGATTGGTCTAGGCATTTAATACATTTACTTTGTGTCAACTAAAAGAGAGAAAAATTGAGAGACTATCGTTGACCCACTTTGACTTATTCCCATTTTCCATCTTGAATTCATGTTAGTCTTTCTTTCTAGAAAAAGCAAAGTGTTTGTTCTTTTCTCATATCTTCACATTTTTCAAACATTTTTTTAAGCAAAACTATTATGCGTGATATGTATGCAATGCATTCATATAAGATAGACATAGAAAATCTTAAAAAATCACAATGAAATATTCTTAAACTATGATTAATTGAGATCAATTATTCCAAGTTCTTTTCTAATAAAACAAAATTGATCTTCATTGAGGGGTTTTATGAAAATATCAACAAGCTAATTTTCTATATTTATAAAATTAAGCTTAATTTCTCATCTATGAACATGATTTCTTATAAAATGATGCTTAATCTCAATATGTTTGATTCTAGAATGTTGAATAGGATTTTTTTTTTGTCAAATTAATAGCATTTGGATTATCACAAAGTATAGGGATGTGTTCAAAAGTGAAACCATAATCACTAAGTTATTATTTTATCTACAATACTTAAGCACAACAATTTCTAACTATTATATATTCAACTTCTGTTATGGAAAGAGCAGCTGAAGCTTGTTTTTTGTTATGTCAAGAGACAAGGCATTGGCTTAGGAAGTGACATGTGCCACTAGTGCTTTTTCAATCAAGTTTACAACTTGCATAGTTAGTATCTGAGTATTTAATAAGATCAAAACATTTATTTTTAGGACATTACAAATCAAGATTTTTTGTTTCAAGTAAGTATCTAAGGATTATTTTCACAGTAATAAAATAAGATTCTTTAGGATTAGATTAATATCTTTCTCATAAGCATATGCTAAATATAATATATGATCTATTTACAATTAAGTAAAGAACTGAGTCAATCATACCTCTATACTACTTCTCATCTATTGGCTTACCATTTTCATCTTTGCAAGTTTAGTGGGTGGATTCATAGGAGTGCCAAGATCTTTTTCATTTTCCATCCCAAATCTCTTCAAGAGATCTTTAGTATACTAGGCTTGATTTATAAAGATATCATCTTTAGTTGTTTCATTTGAAGTCCAAGGAAAAATGTAAGCTCTCCCATCATGCTCATTTTGAATTCTCCTTTCATAAAATTGGAAAATTCCTTCCACAAAAATTCATTAGTAGATCCAAATATAATATCATCAACATATATTTGCACAATTAAAATATCATGCTTAATGTTTTTAATGAACAAAGTAATATCTACTTTTCCTCTTGTGAAATCATTCTCAATAAGTAATTTGCTTAGTCTTTCATACCAAGCTCTAGGAGCTTGCTTAAGACCATAGAAAGCCTTAGTCTATTAAAAAACATGATTGGATTTTTCAAGATTTTCAAAACCAAGGGATTGTTTCACATTAACTTCCTCATTTAAGAAACCATTCAAGAAATTAGTTTTAACATCCATTTGGTGTAATTTAAAATTCTTGAATGATGCAAAAGTAAGTAGCATTCTATTATATTCAAGTCTAGCAATAAGAACATAAGTTTCATCATAATCAATACCTTCTTGTTGATGGTAACCTTGTGCTATACTAACCTTTCTTTATTTCTTATCACTTTTCTGGATTCATCAAGCTTGTTATGGAAGACCTGCTTTGTGCCAATGATTAGATGGCCTTGTGGTTTAGGCACAAGTTTCCATACTTCATTCTTTTTAAATGGAGTGATTTCTTCTTGCATGGCTTAGATACAACTTTCATCATTCAAGGCTTCACTGACATTTTCGACTTAATGTGAGAGAGAAGAGTTAAATTGTTGTTTTTCTTTCAACTTGAGGATTTAGTTTGAATTTCTTGAAATGAATCACCAATGATGTATTCCATTTCGTAGCTAGGCATGTGTCTCCATTCTCTAGGAAGATTTTGATGCAAGCTTTTAGGAGTTTTTTCCTTAAGCTGCTCATTTAAGTACCATTGCTCTTTTGGATCCTCTTACTTTTTCTAATTCTCTTGCCTTTTTGGATCCACTTGCTTATTCGGATAGCTTTGTTATACTTGCTCCTTCTAAGCATTTGATAAAATAGCATTCTCTTTTGTCATGAAATCATCTGCATCATTAACTAAATCCCTTTTCAAAGGAACATCATTAGTTTCATCAAATACACCATATATAAATTCCTTAGTCACTAAAGTTCTTTTATTATAAATTCTATAATCTTTGCTAGAGATAAAGTAACCTAAGAAAATACCTTCATCAGCCCTTAAATCACACTTTGCTAGGTGATCTTTCCCATTATTTAAGATATAACATTTACAACCAAAAGCATGGAAGTAACCTATCAAAGCTTGTAAAGGGTTTTCTTTAAGATGAGGTATACCAAGCATCTATAAATGATATAACATGATGTGTTTATTTCTTCCACCTAAAAATATTTTAAAAGATCTTTTTCACAAAATATAGTTTTAGCCATAATAATTAAAATTAGATTTTTTCCTTTCCATTACCCCTATTTTCTCTAGGAGTTCCAAGACATGAAAAATTATGGCTTATATCATTATTTTCACAAAAAGTTTGAAAAATATCATTTTCAAATTCCCCACCATGATCATTCTAATACTTGATATGCACATGCCTTTTCTACTTTACACCTTTTTGCAAAACTTTTCAAATTCATAAATAGTGTCATCTTTGTAAGCAAGAAAAAGTACCCAAGTGTATCTTGAGAAATCATCAATAATAATTAATGCATCCCTTTTGCCACCAAAGCTTAGGTTTTGGGAAAGTATTGCAAATATGGTTTTTCTCAAAGTTGATTTTGGGCTAAAACTTTACTTGTTTTCTTTATTGAAAAGTATTGCAAATATGGTTTTTCTCAAAGTTGATTTTGGGAAAGCCATGTGGTAGGTCAATTTTGTAAAGATTTGAAATAATTCACATGTTTACATGTCCAAGCCTTCATCTCATAACTAACTTTAATCATTTGTAGAAACAACATATTTTTCCTTTGGAGGAATATTCACTAAGAAAATTGCATAAATATTATATTTTCTTTGGCCCACAAATGATATTTTATTATTGATGATGCTTTGTAAATAATAATGAGAGGATTTAAATGCAACTCTATAGCTTTTGTCACAAAGTTGACCAATGCTTAAGAGGTTATTTTTGAGTCCTTTCAACCATTCTAGCATTATTGATATGAGATGAAGAGGTTATACCAATTTCACCAATATCGATGATTTTGCTTCTAATGTCCCCACCAAAAACTACTTCACCTCTTTGAGTTAGTTTGAGAGTGATGAACTTGCTTGAATCTCTCAACATATGTTTTGAATAATTATTATTAAAAAACCAATGGTCCTTTATGACACTTAATTTAAGGATAACCTATGAAAAGCAAGTTATCTATTTTGGTTACCTAAATCATTTTTGATCCTTTTAGGTCAATCTCATACTTCTTATGATATTGGTCTCTTGATACCCAAGTATATGCATTTATATCACATGATTTTATACACACAAGATTGCGATGCATGTCCATTTTTCCCACAATAGCCTTTACAAAATAATTCTTGTACTATTTCATACTAGTTCCTTTAATATAGCTAACTCCCCTTTTATTAAAAGACCATTTCTGTCATCCCAAAAGAATATTTAAATTCCTTTTGCTTTCTACAAATCAGGCAAGGTCACTTTCTAAAAATTTAATTTTTCTTTTTAATCAATTATTTTTGTTTTTCAATTTTTTTGAAAAATTATTTTTCTTTAAAGTGACATTGAAAACAACATGAAAAGAACTTTTTTTCCTCTAAAAGTTCTTTTTCCTTTTCTAAAGAAGTAACCTTATTTGATAAAACATCATTTTCAATTTCTAAATCATTTTGAAAATTACTTGCTTTTTTCAAAGACTCATTTTCCAAAAAGCAATTTTTGTTTTTCAAATCTTCAACTTCTTCAAGTAAAACTTATTTTTTTTCTTTTTCAAAAATTCAAGTTCCTTTCTCCAAGAAGTATTTTCATAAAAAACATTTAACTAATTTTCATAACCCTTTAGGTATCAAATAACAAACTATCAAAAGCTATTTATAACTTATCATAGGGAATATGATTTTAAAGATAGTCATTTATTACTGTATGTCCTAAAAAATAGAGATCTTGCCCTTTTTTACAAACACAAAATATGTATGCTCTTTTTACTTTGAGATTGGATTCTTATTTTACAAAATTTATCAATAAGACTCTATTGGATGATCAAGACAATATTAAAGTCACTCATGTAATTAGGAATTCAATTAACAAATTATTCAATTTAAATCAGTTGTTGTTTAATAGAATTGCAATAAATCAAAATAGCAGTGATATCAGAAATGCAACAGAATAGCAAAATGCAAAATGTAGAAGTATAAAATGCAGTAAAGAATAAACAATAACACCAATTTTTAAAGTGGTTTCATTGTAACTAAAACTGTAATTTAAGTTTACATTCACTGGATCAATCCTTAACTAGATGACCACTTTAATTTATTAACAAAAACATAGGAATTAGCTGGGCTCCTAAACACCAGTTTTTACACAAGACTTTGGCTGGGCTCTTACTAACCTATAGATACAATTAACACTATACCTTCAACTAATTATAATTAACTTTACAACTAAAGAAGATGCAAGGGAAGATCAAACTCTTCCTTGTATCTTTGATTCCTATCAACCTAGAAATCGTAAAATTAAAACAAGAATGAAAAGTTAGGTATACAATATGAATAATTGAGATGAAAATCTCTATTAACTAGTTGTGTTCTTCACAAATTTGATCCAAGATTGTTAATCAAATGTGATTCGAAGAGGTAGAATTAGATCAGATAAAGCTCAAAGATTTTCTCTATTTTCACACTCAAAGTTTGAGAGTTGATATAAAGTTACGTACTAAAATGAGAGTGAGAGGGTATTTATAGATGTTGTAACCAACTTTTGAAAAATAACTAACTTTTAAGTTGTGAATCGATTCGAGAATTGATTCATAGTGGTTACCAACTAATTAATCGATTCACTTATGAAGATCATGAAGAAATTCATGACCAAATTGATGCATGAATTGATTTACCCTCTTATGTAAAAAGATCATGAATCAATTGCCTCATTGATTTAGACTATTTTTTAGTGTTTCAGTAAAAGCATTTACAAAAACTTTTCTTCAAGAATCGATTACCTAATCAATTCAAGTATATTTCACAAGCTTTCAATATGATTCGATTCACATACTAAAAAAAGTTGTTCTAAAAATTCAACTTGTGAAAAGCCATTTGAAAATATTGTTAGAAAATGTTTGTTTTCATCTCTTTTCATTTAATTTATTTCTATCTCAGTTTAGCTATTTTTAGAAATTTACTTGGGTCAAAATTAATTAGAACACATTTACAAAAAAATCCTAGAAAAATTAATAAAAACTAAGATTAGTGTTGGATCACTTAATATCTTAAATTTCATTTGATCAACTTGCATCTGTAAAAAGAACAAGCACTCAAAGGACATAGTTAGATCGTTATATTAATTAAAATTATTTTTCAATATCAAAACTAAAGAAGACATGGTAACAAGACTAACAATTACTTCAGTATAGTGATCTTTTGCCATGCAGCAAAGATTTGCCACTTTCTCCTTATGTTCTTCTTCTTGATTATCTTCAAAGGAGACAACTTCATCATCTCATGAAGCCATCAATAGTTTTCTCTTTGGAGGTCTTCTTTAAAACTTTTTCTTGATATTTGGACAATTGGCCTTTATATGATCGGGCTTTTTAAAATCATAATATGTTGGGATTTAGTTGCTATTTTTTTTCTTTTTGCTCTTTCCTCAGAGGAGATTTTCTTTTATCTAATCCTTTTTTTTATAATATTAAAAAATATTTTGGATGGATATGTAATTTTATCATTTTCATTTTCAAATATTTCTTCTTCTTCTTTTTCTATTTTTTCTTGTTTTGATAAAAAAAAGCTTTAAGAGCAATATTGCCTTTTCTTTTATCATGAGCAACTCTCAAATATGTTTTTTCATATATGTAAGAGTTTTAAGATTGTTACCTTCTTGAATTGCATCACATTTGGATTGCCAAGATCTTGGAAGATATCATAGGATCTTTAGGATAAGATCATGTTTGAGAATGATTCTTCCAAGAGCATGAAGATTGTTTGTGATGGTGGGAAGCTTTTCAAACATGGTTTCAATTGATTTGCCTTCTTCCATTTGAAAAAGTTCATATTCTTGAACAAAAGTACTCACACGTGTTTACCTTACTTACTTGGTTCCTTTGACTGTAACAAGGAGATTTTCCCAAATCTCTTTTGCAATTGTGAATTTGGATATTTTCTTGAATTTTTTTTGAAACCAGGACACATATAATTGCATTTTTTGCTTTAGCATGGAGATTGCTATTTTTCTCTTCATCTTTACTCCAATTTTTATTTCGTTTAGAAACATCCTTTCCATCTTGCTTTTTCATTAGAATGGTGTATCGTTCTTCAATAATTTCCCACATTTCATCATCAATGGTAGATCATCAATCGATACTTCTAATAGTTATAGTTGATGCTATCAAACAATGGTAGTTCAGTTGTAGAGTGTCCCTCTTGACCATAAGAATCTATCATGTACATACAAGATCTTTACTCAAAGTGGTTAAGCTCACAACAGATACTAAGTTTTCATGCCAAATAATAGTACTAAAACACCAAGAGGGAGTGAGTTGGTGTAAAAAATAATTTCAAACCTTTTAAAAATTTCTTTTAATTTTTCTAGAAAGAGTAAATTCTAGTTCATTAAGAGCAAGTAAAATGTGCAGTTCAAAAATAGCAAGCAACTTTACAAAAAACAAGTAAATGAGCATTAAAGTAAAAAGTAGAGTAGGGAAAATACAACTAGTAAATAGAGATTCGATGGTCCAAAAGCAACCAAATGAACACTTAAGGGTTACCCACTAGCATTAAGTTTTTTAGCCATTTTATAACCTTTGTCACTTGGTCTTTAAGGACTCAGGCAATCCCACCTCTTAACTTAAGGGTTTTCTAGTCTTGCACCAAGACAATAATTCTTAACTCTTAAGGATCATATAAGTGTTTCCTTCACTTAATCCCAAGCTAGTGAATCAAAATACATTTAATGATAAAAAAAAATATTTATTTTCTCAAACTCTCTCTAAGAGTAGATATGGATATGAAGAACAACTTTTTGCTCAAGAATAGTACAGAAAGATTAAAGAAGAAGCTTGAAGCTTAATATGTATTGTTCTTGTAGTGTGCTTTCTTGAAAAGGATAAGGCTCCTATTTATAGGTAAAGCCAAGGAGCAAAAAGCAAATAGTCCAACAGTAATCCAACAAGTTTATAGTTTTCATTAGGCTCTCATGTGGCTAGCCATGAGTTGTCATTTCACAAAAATAATAAAAAAAAAGATAGCTACTACTTGCTTCTAGGTGTTGCTTGCCCTTTCTAATAAGTAATGATTAATATAACTACTACAAAACCAGACTGTATTCTACATAAAGTATGTTAGTGTAGCAACAAATTAAAGAATATAGCTATTTTTATAATTGTTACACAGTCAAGTCATAATCAAAGTTTTGCAAAGAACAACTTATTCTTTTTGTCCAGTTTTTATCTTTTTTTGGAAAACAAATTCTTTAAACAATAAAATCAAATTAAAATTTTTAAGCTATCACAGAAGAATATATATATATATATATATAACAATTACAACACAAAGATAATAATATTTAAATAATTTTTCATAAGACGAAATTAAAAAAATAACTTAATAAAATAGTCAATTAAGGTATTTTATTTTATATAACTAATTAAACAAGATTATTATTATCAAACTTTATAAGTAATTAAAATTATTATTATACCATAAGAAATTTTTTCATAAAATTATACAGGAATTTGCCACCTCAAGTGAATAACTTGCGGATATTTTTACAAAAGGCTTCCCTACATCCCAACACAAATGGATTGCAAACAACTTGTCAATGTTTCACACTGACAATTGTCAGAGAGGGGGTAAAAGAAATAGCACTAGATTAGATGTTGTTAGCTATGGACTTCTTGCTCTAGTTGCTAATAGCTTATGGCCTATTTGTACTAGTGTTATGATTGTATTGGAAAATGTGTGTGTATGGCTGTAGATTGTTTTGATCAGGCTTTATATTGTCTTGACTGAATAATCAAAATTTCCATCTTCTTCTACTTAGCATAACCTTTGATTTATCAATAGTGACAACCAAAACCATAATCCTACAATTGTCACTACCTTTTGATCGGATGCTTCTCTTTGCTTTGCTGACTTGATTTTACATCACTTGCAAGCTATATCTTCTTACATACACTAACCCCCTATTTGGTTGCGAAGAAAAAAAATACAAGAAAGAAAATGAGAAGAAAAGAATTTATTGTTTTATTGATTGGTTGAATAGAAAAAAAGAGGAAAGAAACGGGAAAGAAAAAAAATTTCCTTTGCTTATTTGAATAGAAAAGTGAGATGAAAGAAAACTATTTTCACTTTTATTCATAATTTTATCCTCTAAGTAAATCATTTTGTCATATGAAACCTTACATTAATTTGTTTCTAAATTATTATTCTTGTATCATATTTATAATTATGGCTTTTTTTGTTAATTGAAAAGGGTTAATAATCTTATGAAGAAAAGAAAAATCAAGCAAAATGCATGAATTCTTGTTTTATCAGTATCTTCTACAAGAAGATTGTCATTGTGCTCTTAAAGTTGGTTAACAAGAAGTCTACATTCACTACAACATTTTTGGCCTTTGGCAACACTAAACTTGACAACAATCAAAAACTGTTGCCTATAATTAGAATAGGCAACAATTTTTTTTATTATTGCTTTTGTTTCTAATTTTTGGCAACAATCACTTAAAACTATTGCCATAGATATAATAGATAACACTTTTTTGAGTGTTGCAAAAT
Source organism: Saraca asoca (assembly GCA_026873985.1). Taxonomy (NCBI): domain Eukaryota; kingdom Viridiplantae; phylum Streptophyta; class Magnoliopsida; order Fabales; family Fabaceae; genus Saraca; species Saraca asoca. Next base: position 1,500 of record JANHAO010013916.1, on the reverse strand, counting down.
TTTATCATTTAACAAAATATGTTTTTGGAAATAAATTCTGATGCTTATGAAATAAATTCTATTCTTCTGCTCGACAAGGCCCCATTTCTTCTTTTCTCTGCAACACTTGCAAATGCAACTATCACTGCCTTCCCCTTATGGTTGAAACCTAGAGACTACCAAAATAGTAGTGAGCTACTGCCATAGGCTAGGTGTCTTGAACCACCAAACCCAGCAACCTCCATGCTGGTTAGCTCATGTAGTAGAGGAGTCGAAGGATTGCTGCTCTGCTTTAGCCTAAGTGGTGCTGCCATGAATAATGGCCATCCAGCTTGCCTTGAGCTATTTTCATCTTCCCGCTAGTTAGGTGAGCCATTTTCTAACCACAAATAGATGAGATAAGGCAAAAATTTGTAGTGGTTTCTAGAGGATTGTCCACAAAACCTAACTTTTGTTTAGACAAAATTGGAATTTTTCTCTTGAAATTTCAGTGGTCTATCATGAGTTTGGCAAAAATAATATACGAATTGGTAGCACAAAGTAATCTTAAGCTTGTGACATCGGAGCTCAGTGGAAAATCACCTTTTATAGTATGTGAGGATGTTGATGTTAACAAGATATTTATAGGTTTTGACAAAATATTTATCAACCTAATTTTTCAGGTTTTGTAAACTTAGGGAAATTTACAGTTACATATATTTTTCCATTTTCATTCCTTGTTAATGTTTATAGAATTGTTAGAGGTAAATTTTAATATGATTAATAGCAGTTGAGTTTTTATGAGGAGCTAGGATTTAAATTCAAATTACTAATTAACTAAAACTATTCCACTATATGCCTTCATAGTTTATGACTTTTTAGCATTAGTAGCACAGTAGCACTGAGGTGTCTAAGAATATTGTAATTATTCTTACTTGTATTTGCTAGACTGTGTTGCTATAATTGTTTTGTTTAAATATGTGCTTGCTTAAGACTTGATGTTGCAGGTGATGTCAGTAGTATTTACTTTGGTCTGAACCATCTAATGAAGCCCCACCAGCTTTGCATGACTCATCATCTTGTCCTATCATACGAGCTTCACAAGAAGATAAAAATTTATGTTAGTCAAACAAGATGGTAGCTTTATTTTAGTCTTTTTCTATACTTTTACTATTTTTTGTTCATTGTTGTATGGTTGATTACATAAATAATGTTATTTTTCATAAATTTTATGTATCATGCAGCGTCTACACAAGGTTTATCCTATTGGGCACAGGATTACACCTGATACTCAACACTTGTTCTCAAATGAATTGGTAAAATGTATGTCCATCCAAACTATGCTTTGAAGTTGTTATAACTTGTAAAGTTAGAAACACTTAAAAAACTTATAGAGAGGGAGGGAGGGACATAGGCCAGAGAGTGAAGTTTTAGAATTTACCCATTGCCAAAATCTAAGGATAAGTAATTCAAATTGTATTAAGTAACTAAAAACTTTCTAGACTTGTATATATTTATGGTGGTTTTATCTTTGGTGCAATT
>JANHAO010013915.1:0-15619 GCA_026873985.1 Saraca asoca | reverse complement strand
TTCTCTTTTTCATTGGGTAGTTTTAGTTTGGATATGAAAATTTTTGAGAGATTGAATTGAAGGTACTCAGATCATTTGAATTGTATTGTGAGAAATTCTGGTCTACAGTGATCTGGGTCTAGGAATGAACATTATCCATAAGTTTCAATTTTCAATGCCGCATGATATTCTCCTTCTTCATAATGTAGAGTGAAGGAGGAAGAGTTGTGGAACAATCAGAGGTCCGCCAGAATTTGGAAAAATGTGATAAGTTTCATGGACTATTTGGGAATGAACCTGAGGGACAAAATACCAGATTGTGAGAACTAATTGATTGTTAGCCAAAAGTGGTAAAAAACAGCTGTTTTGGGTATAAATATAATCACATCTTGACGCTTGAAATGTAAAATACCTTTCATCCCCTTTTGGTTTTATATATTATGATATGATGATATCTGCAATTCTGAATAGATCTTGTTGGTATTGTGCATGAGATGTTGAGGAATGCTAAATTCTGTCTTATTTCATAGGAGCAGGACTGACAGATAGAAAGCCACTTAGTGAAGAATGTAATACAATTTTTTCAAATTATTGAGAAATGATTTCAAATAATATTGTAGACCATGTGATGATATTTTCTACCTTCTTTATAGGTGTTATCAAGATGGATCTGCCTACTACTGATGTGGACCTTGGCCCTGAGAAGATTAAAGATGAGAAAGAAGGAGGTCCATTGGTTCATTGTGATCTTTTTGATACAGAAGTAGTTCGAAAGGTGGCTCAAATGATGCTTCCAGGATTAGCCACTGCCTGTGTTGACAATACAACAGGAGATATTTTCAAGACACCTGGTTCTGTGGCTGCCGAATTGAGAGATGAAATGGTCGATTACCTTACCATGAGAAGTGAGTCCTTTGTTGCAGAATCCATTATCTTAGATGGTGGTCCAGATGCTGAGATATCAGATCATCCTTATGATATCATTTCTGATTTTGTTGATGACTTCGCAAGTTCAAAGAGGAATATTTTTAGTCGAGTTTCAAATTGGCTGCTAAGTGACAGTAGAGAAGACAAAATAGATGATTTCGTTCAAGAGATAGAAATGAATGGGTTTTGGTTGCTAGAAAAGAGAGAATCACTTGCAGAGACTTTGCTGAAGAATGTTGACTTCAAGGACTCATTTCATTGCAGCATGAAATTTAATTCTTCAGAAGAACTTGTCAATCATGTTCAACATTGCAGCTTTAGATCTATGGTCTGCACAAATGAGGGATGTTATACCAAATTCTGTGCAAGACATTTGGAGAAGCATGATTCAACCTGTCCTTTCAAGATAATTCCATGTGAACAAAAGTGTTCAGACAGCATAATGAGGCGTGAGATGGACAGGCACTGTATAACTGTATGTCCAATGAAGCTCATAAACTGTCCTTTCTATGCAGTGGGTTGTCGGTCTGCCATTCCTCAATGTATGATGGAAAATCATCTCTCAGATAACCTTCGCTCTCACTTGTTGTATACTCTGCAAGGTATCCACAAGGAAGCGTCCGTGAATGATCTTCAACCTCGTGTGGAGCAAATTGTACAGGTTAGTGGGTTTATATAGAAGCTGAAAGCTTTAGCATGAATGTCAGTATGACATTTTTTTAGCACAGAACTTTATTATTTGGAGGGATTCTATTCACTGAATTTGTAACTTCTTAAAAGATCTCTTTTGAAAAAATCGAGGTATATTAAGGGAAAAATATTGTTACTTGAATAAATGAGTTTACTAAAAGGAATAATTGTCATTTGATTAAATTAATACCGTGTATCAAAGGAAAATGTCAGTGCTTCCACAGGTGTTTATTGACTCCCCATGTGCTGAATATTACTGTCAACTATTAACAAATATCATAAAAGTTTTAATGCTGATTGTTCATTTCTAGAGCTGAAGTGATGTTCAAGCAGGCATTAAATGCGCATGCTTAAGCATGTTTTGCAATATTCTGTCAAGATCGAGAACATGCTCATATGAATTTCTGTTTTAGATCGATTAATGGCCATTGGTCATGGAGATAAAATTTGACATCTGGCCAAATCAAGTTCTGTTGGATTTCATTTTCATATATTAGTTTTTAATGAAGAGATTCAGAAAATAGTTGAGTAAAAAAAAAAATGGCATTGGGGGAGAGTTTGAGAGGACGAATCTGGTTTTCTCATGGATTTGATAAGCTTACTCGGTGGCTTTAGACCATACAGAAAGATGCCATATTATCTGGGAGTGGAAATATTCCAATTCCCTCTTGTAATTGACATTCCAATTTTTAATTTCTTGTAATAGGCATCATCAAACAGCCGGTTAGGAGGAGCCCGGGACATTAGATCTTTTTCCTTCATTGCCAAGGATCTTGATACCAAGCTGGGGCCTCTGGAAGTCAAGGCTAAGAAGAAAAATAGTGCAGACAATATTAATGACCAGAACAAAGATAGTGAAGATGGTGACAAGGAAAAAAGGGGAAGTGAACAGAGCACTCAGATTTCCAATGTGGAAAATTCATCAAATGGAGCTGAGGTCAATGGCATCATGAATAAGGAAAGTTCGGAGAATGATGTCAAGAATGAAAACAGTGAACATAGTCACATTGAAAACAAGGGCAATAAAGAGACAACACTGAGTTCAAATGTGGAAAGTTTATCAGAAGTTAGTGCCATGGGTAAGAACAGTGCAGAGACTTACAACAAGAACGAAGATGCTTCAGATAGTAATTCGGAAACGATGGGCAATGAAAAGCACACACATACTAATACAGCAGATCCACCAGAAAAAGCAGCAGTCAGTGCCCCAAATAGGGGTAACACTGAGAATAACATCAAGAACAAAGATATTGAAGATAATGACGTCAAAGACAATGATAATGTAGGGAACGTGCAGAATGAAAAAAATGGGAAATCAGGGTAGTGAAGGGAGCGTACGGACCTCAATGGCAATGAAAGAGGACAATGATGAGAAAAGAGTGCAGAAAATTTATCAGATAAAGCTGTGGGCTTAATTTAGACCATCAATCATGCTGTCTTTCTGAATCTTTACATACCGAGGAAGTTCCCCATTTTGCAAGTAGCTGATAGACATGCCTGCTTCTCTGGTTTTTGTTATGCTTAGGAATCATTCATTGATATCTCTTCTGGTTGTTTTCCCTTCCTTTTTCTCATTGCTGGTTTCTTACCTTGTGCATTTTACTCCATAGAATTATGTAAAACTGGATTTTTTAATTTTTTTTTTTCCATTGGGATATTTTGGTTAGAGCATCATTCTCTTCCTGCTGAGTAATCATAGTATGCTTTTTGCACGCAAACATGTGCCGGGAGCGTTTAACTGTTATACCTCATTACTATCATGTAAAGTTAATATATTCTTGAAACATGTTTTTTGTTCATGAGAGTTTCTGAAAGGAAAAAAAAAGCCTTCTGATATTTGAATTAGTATTTTTGCAGATGGCTTTAATTTTATGAAGGATTCATTTCCTACATCCTAAAGCATAACTTTTCATCAATAAAGGAGAAGATTTGTAGTCCATTATTGGTATCCAAAAGCAGCCTATTTCACATGCACTGAGTCCCTAGCCCGGGAAAAAAAAACACCACCTTTTTTTCTTATTTCAAAAGCAATCTAATATCGTCTCATTCATTTGAGTTGTACTAATTTGTTTTATAGAAAAATTGGTTGCATATACAGTATATTCATATTCCCCTCACAACCGAGTAAGGATAGATTCACATTCAAAATGTGTCAGGAGATTTGCTCACAATCAGATACAATGGCATGTTTCACACTAATACGTGGAGTGCGAACTGATTACAGTGTTGGCTAATTTGCATGGTTTTATATAATCTACAGAGACTCAGGTCAATATAGGAAGAAGTTCTGGTAACTTCGGGCCAATTTGAGAAGCCACCTTATTGTTGGAAATTAACAAAATAAATTAAAGTCTTATGTTTTTATGCTTCTAAAAGTCCTTTAATGATGATTGATGAACTTGACAGTTAACATCAAAGAATTTAAGAGATGTTAATTATATTAAACACACAAGATTTGTATAAGACGTTAGTCCACATCCAACTTCATACCATTGAAAATCGTACAGATTATAATCTAATTAAACCTGATCCCATATCAAAGCATGGGTAGTAGTTTTAACTTAAACTATGTCATCTATGTAATTATCAAATAATTTTTAATGTTGATTATAAAAATAGGACAACTCAATATCTCTCGCTCAGGTGCTGAAAATGTCTTCAAATTCTAGTTAGCAGCTTAAGTACCGAAAAATAGTATTAGAAACATGTTCAATTCGATAGCTGTAAAACATTTAATAAAGAACTCCATTCCAAATCAGCAGGGGATTTTGGAGATAAACATGAATAAAAACATTATAAGTCAGGAAGAAAAAAGGGGATTGTAAATGAATGGCTTTCCCAACATCTCTAATTTAATCCAATAGCAAAATTCCCCATCACTTTCCAGAGCAGTAAAAATAACCATTCAATACAACAAAATTTCTTATGTCAAGACAGAAACCCACAAAATTCTCAATGCAATTTCAGATCAAAAAGTATTTTGAAAATAAAACCACAATTATCATGAATCCTATTTTAGTACCAGTGCTACATTATCAAAACCGAGAGCGTAGCATGACAACTTTGAAATGCTAAATCTTATACCATATGCCCTCACATATATTTCTTTTAAGCACGAACTCCCTTGAGGCTAACCATGCGAGAAGATGAATCCACTTGGGCTCCCCTCGACGATCCCTGAGCATTCCTCCCTGAAGCACCGTATGCAGCATCTTGATACCTTTGATAGCCAGTACCTGTTCCTCTGCCCGTTCGGTCTCTTGAGTAGCCAGTCCCAGTGGCTTGGCTCAATACCATTGGCCTTCCGCCACCATACCCAGCACGTCCAGCACCACCACCTTGCCTTGTCTGAGTAAGGGATAAGTCTTGCCACCTACCTCCTAAAGTAGCTGTTCCACCACCACCACCAGCAGCAGCAGCATAATCCTGGTTATCTCTCCGCCTTAAAGGCAGATCCAATCCACCACCACCTATCCTTGCCTCAATTGCTCTTTCATTACTCTCAGCAAGGATTGATAATTTCTCTGTCAACTGGAATGCCAAAGCTTGCAACCGAGAGTGCTCAACATCCTGGAAGGAAATGCAACCAGTTGGCTGGTCCCAACTAGCATGGAGCTCTTCATGGATCATCATTCTACTAATAATACTGTGAGTATGAGCGATGGGGAGGTCAAACATTTTGGTAAGTTGTTCCAGACTCAGAGAAACATAGGATGAAGAGAAGGAGAAAAGGTAGGTCCTCAATGCCTCCTCCTTGATTTTCTCCTTCAGCATCTCATGTACATAATCACGATTTCTGACAAATTTCCACACATCAAGGGACTTAATGACATCAAAAGTCTTGTGGAAGTCTCCCTTGCTAAGAGCCCTTGTGGCAGCCATGACATGATCTCTGACATTTTCAGGGGGACCTGTGAAAGTTTGCTTCTCACTAACGTCAAGCAAGCGCCGGAATGTCTTGCTGATGACCTTGCGCTTAGCATCATGGACATTGGCTGCCAGGTTGGGAACTTCCAGCAGCATAGCACAGATAAGATGCACTGCCTCCAAGAGCTCAAGATTTATGTGCATATGATATGGCATCTGACGTCTCCTTTCCAACCTTTCCTGGAAAAGGGATAAAAGGAGTTACTGCTTTCTTATATATATCCAGAGGTGAATCCTGCAATACTCTAGACATGATAAAGATAATCCTTAAAAAGATATGTACTAAAAAGCAAATAACCTTGCCGATGGTATTCAAATGTGTGATAATACAAAAACTGTCAATAACATATTGATGTTTCAAAAAGAAGCTCCAAAAAGGAACCAGAAACACTATTACAGTAATGACTTCAAGTTTAAAACATGTTATATGGATGCCCGATAAATTATGTAAATATGTGTATCTTGACAGCATAGAATATGACAGTTATGATCGCCTCCTTCAAAATTTTAGGTTGCTTATTTAATATCAAATGGCCATCACTCCTTTTCAATGCCCTCCAGCACACAGGTGAAAGATATGCCTTGAGACAATGCAAGCCCAGCTTAGTTAACAAGCAACAGAGCAGAAGGGAGACATGCAAATATATAGAGCGGTCTTCAGCTGCTCTATAGGTCATTATTCACATTACAATCTTACTAAATTTAGACATCAATTATGTGAATGTACTGTCATCCTAAATAATTTAAGTAGTTAGAATTCAAAGTCAAGTAAGAAAGCAACTTTCTGAAAATACTAGTACAAAAATAAGCAAAGGAAAAATTGATAATACTAAAAAAACAAACATGTAATAGACCAATCATCTAAAAAGGGAAAAAATAGTACCTGCTCTGGAGTCTTCTCATGATACCGACTTTGTGAGACACCCTGCGCAAGCAGTTCCTTCACCCTTCCACCAGAATAAAGTTCAGATAGACAGCCAAGTGCTTCGGAAATCAGTCCAACCCGAAAAGCACAAAGACCCAGCTGCGACATAGCCCTGTTAAAAAGTATCTGTGTTGAGATGTCCATATGCTGAACACTATCTTGCAAATGACTCATAAGTAGCAGGTCACGAGCAGTTGAGAACTCATCTAGAAGAGCATGGTGATAAATATCACAAAGCATTGCACGTGCTTTGGTCCGTTCATCCCCATATTTGTATATAAGAGACACCAAAATATCCATTAGAGTCCTGCTGTTTTCTGGAAATGTGGGTTTCCGGGGCACAAGCTCTGGTGTCACAACAAATGCAGCAGGAGTCCTTCTTTCCTCAAACTGCTCCTCACCTGTTTCTCCTCCATTATCTCCATTTTCTGTCAACTCGGCCAATTTTCTCATGGCATCATAAACCTCCTGTGGTTTGTAATAGATGAGTTCAACCCGCCTCAAGGCCACCTTAGAAGATGCTTTAAAATCTCCAACCCTTGCAAGATAGTCCTGGACATTCTGAGCCAAAACCAGAAATACAGGCTCATCCCTGAGTCTTTCAACATACTCACGTGTATGAGGATCAATGCACTGCAGGCTCTTGAAGAACTCAGTATCTATCCTTTCTAGAAATGCAACTAAGTTCCCCCAAACACGGATTGGTCCATTATGGTCAGGTCCCTTCTGTGTTTCATTCTCATCAGGCTCCACTGAATCGTCGACGACTATGTTTGGATACTGGACAAGGATATCAAGAATGACCAGCATGTTCTGCACACATTTTTTCCAAACATTTATTGGCATATGGCCGGTGAGAGCTGGATTAACGTCAAATTGAGCAGAAACAACACTGAAAAGAATTTCCAGCTTTTGTGCAGGCGTCTTTGCGACTTTTGTTAAGAAGGTAAGCTGCTCAACCTGTTCAAACCTTCCAGTGCCCTTTCTACCCCTAGCTGCCACAACCTCTTTGAACTTCTTGTTAACAGTCTCCCAAGTGATCTCACTGGGGTCTTTCATAAATTGCTTATCCATGAGTCTGTCTTTCTTGCTAAGCTTTAGATCCCAAGGTGTCTCAATTGCATCTTGCTTTATATCATCACGATTATCATCAGAATCTGATTTTGGTTCAATGTTTTCGGGCTCCTCTATTATCTCCTCTTCAAAATCACTGAATTCCTCTTCCTCTGTCTCCTCCTCACTCTCTGGATTCTCCCTATATTTACTAATCATATCCTCGTATTGCTTATTGTTCTTCTTTAGTTTCTGCCTCATTGAGTTCAAGGCTTTAGCATTGCTACTGCTCATCTTCTTTTTCGCCTCTTTATTTGCCAAAGCCTGAGCCAAGAAGTCTTCCAACATCACAAGTGCCTTAATGTAGAGGGTGGGGACCTTTTCTGACTCAGTCACACGCATAACTTTCTCAAGTTGTTTATTGATCTTGTCAAAACTCTCCTGCAAGCTCACCCAGTCATTAATCTTCATAGCATTCTTCATCTGGTCAACAGTAGAAGACATCTCCTCAAAACGCTTGTCTTTTGCTGACCTAACAACACGCTTTTGGCCATCAGAGTCATCACTATCACTGGCATTCGCCTGCAAGTATCTGCTTCCAGCAGCTTGATTAGCAGTATCAACTACATTCTCAATTTCATCATCAATATCAGACTCCTCCTCCTCAGAGTCACTACCACCACCCTGTCAATTCAAAAGTATATACGTTTTTGCATAAGACATTAACATAATATAAAAACAAAGAATCTAGATTAACCAAGCAACAAGATATAAGCTATAAAGACCTGGGTCCAGAATTTTGACGCCATCCTTTAGTCGAGAGCTCCGAGCAGTAGATAACACAGTCAAGACTCTGCAATGAAAATAACAATGTGTTACATTAAACACAGGCAGTAAGAAGCCAAAATACGTGTTCATCAGAAGAGAAAGGCCGGCCCCAACGTATCTAACGATCAAGGAACAAAAAGTTGTTTCGATTCAGTCCATACAACCGAAAATTTTCAGCTCCCCTAACAAAGGATACGAGATGGAGAAGGGGTACGAATATTCTGAAGATTTCAAGGAAACAGCTGAGCATCGGAGTGTATTCAACGATATAAAAAAGAAAAAAGAAGCATTGAAAGAAACCAAACCAGACAAAGAGCAGAAACAAATAAAAGGAAACTAAAACAAGATCAAAAGCAGTAAACAGAATGAAATATTCTAAAAAATTCAGAGCAAAACAACAGAGGAGGAAAACAAAAATCGATGACATTGATGAAACTGAAGTTGGTGTGAGATGCACCTACCTCTGTGTCCGTGAGTTGCTTCTTTCAGTGCTCGTTGCAAATGGCAAATCTGAGTTGATTCTCTTCTGCCGCCTTCTTTTGTTGTACCCTTCAAAACCCTAATATTTTTTTTCTTTTTCACCCACAAACCCGTAATTTAATTTCCCGGCTGAACTTGTCCCTTTTCTAACTGTAATGGGCTGAAAGGAAATTACGAACTAGGCTAACCAGCCCAGCTGAAGGCCCATGACACAATGAGAATCTGATGTTTCACCTTGGTGTGGTTCCACGACCCGTCCCCTCCCCACCAACATATGCTAATTCAGATTCATATGTCGGATTTGTATTGTCTATATTAACAATTTGAATAGACTTAATTTGGATCTGATTTAAATGATAATTATATCATATCAAATTAATTTTTTTATTAAATATATTGACATTGATCAACCTATCTAATTCATTTAATAACTTCAACTAACAAAATTTATATTATTAACCTATTTATAAAATTTAATTATTTATTATATTCCATTAAAAGTATTTTAATCACTCATTAAATATATTATTGAGTTTTCTATTGACATTTTATTAAAACTTTAATTTTATTTTTTTATATATATGATTATTTATAATTTAATTATTAATTATTTTAAAATAATATTTTTAAAATTTTAATATAAATTATTAAATAGATTTACATGTCAACCTTTTTGATTTTGAATCAATTCTAACCTAATTTATTTATTATTTCTATTAAATATAGATTGACACGTTCACAACTCAACCTATATAAACTCAATACAAACCTTTATAAAACGTGTAATTCAAATGGCACATCTTTGGACCTTTTAAGAGTATGGTAACTTTAGGATGTATTGAAGGTAAAACTGGATCAATCAGAAAATTTAGAAACCCCAAACTGCAATTTGGATATCTTGTGAGAGAGAGAGAGTGATAGAAAGGAAGAACAGAGAAACATTAGGAGTTTTTTAATGTGATTTGGCTAAAATCAATCGACCCCCTATATCTACGACTATTTTATTTTCTCTGTATATTTTAGTAGAGTCATAATATATTGTTAATCTTATGATTCTCTCTATTTTGCTAAGCGTATATCTGTTCGAATCCCTTTTATACAATAATCTCAATCCTTATTTATAATGGCTGATGTGTTACAACTTAAATACAAATCAATAACTGAAAATAAATAATTAATTTACAATCTTACAAGTTGATTCCTCCAAATTGATATCCACAAGTTGATTTTTGCTCAGATTTAACTATAATAAGCTTCTAGATTGATGGGGAATTGTGGTTCGAGCTACAGACTACATTTCATTCTTAACAATCTAAGGTTGTTGCTGACCTTTATTAACTAGCAACCTAAGTTCGGATATTGGCAAGTTTGTGCCTTGCTCCAGCGACCTTAACGATGATTCAAACTGAGTCCTTATCTGCTAGATTTGTCTATTTGACTTTTTACCAACCCATTTGTGTAGTCCTAAAAATATCCATAACAGAATGGAAGATTAGACTCTCACTAAAATCATTTTCCTTCTGTAATAATGTTTAAATTGTTAAAATATAAAAAATAATAATATTAAAATTCAAATATTATATTAGGATTAGAAATATATCTTGTGAAAATAAAAAAAGTCAATCGAATATTTTCCCCACGTAAGATTAAAAGAAGTCAACCCCTCCTTCCTAACAAAATAAAAAATTGTCTTTAATATATATTATCTATCTATTAGGACGGTATGAGATAATGCTATTTGATAGCACATATCCTGGGCCGTCAATGCTTTAGGATGCAAATCCAATAACTGCAAGTGCTTAAAGGTGACTGGTATAGCCAGTGCTGTGGCTCCCATTTGAAGTCTTTTTTTTACGAATTATGAAAACTTCCTTATGATCTCAGTGTTGTGAAGACGGAACAACTAATGCTTTCTTTCCTTCCATGTTATCATTGCCGAGGTTCTTCTTCTGCTCCTCCATGTTGGGTCACATGCTTCGGTAAAACTTGAAGCACTTTCCTCTACCTCAGAGGGTTTTCTGCGTTGAGATTCAAATTTTTGGAGCAAAGCTATTGTCATTTAAACACTGTTTGAGGAAAACATGGTGTATTCTTCCCTTCTGCTTCAATTCTGTGACTGAGTGTTGTGCTCACTGTCCTCAGCTTTGCATGGAGCTATCATATTCTTCAAGCACTTCACTCTGAGTTCCTATTATTACATGAATACACGCACCAATCCCACGCCCAAAGCTTTTAATTTGCTCTTAGGACTCTCCAAGCTTGCACGCAGAGCTTTTTCGAATTTTCAAACTATGAATCTTGGAATTTGCCGGTGGTCTAGAACAGAGCCAGAAATGACAATAAAAAATAAAAGATTCTCATCTAATACAAAATAAGAAAAATAATTATAAATAAAAGAATTATAAAAAAAATTAATGGATGATGTTATAAGAATATGACTTTCAACTTAAGAGAACCTCTTTTAAGATAGAATTTTTTTTTTAATTCTTATAAGATACAAATCTCTTCTTAAGGCACAAACATTTTTTATAAGTTCCAAAATTTTCTAATTATCATGAACCATCTTCAAAGATCACGAGTTTTCTTTACATGTTATGGTTCTTCTTTATTTATATGAAGTGTTTAGTCCTCAATATAGGTCAACAAAATAATATTAATTTAAAAATTTCCTACAAGTGATTAATTTGTTATTTTTAGTCAAACAATATCCTCACTTGTAAGATTTATGGAGATATTTATAAGAGAGTCCAAAATCTTTAGCCTCGAATACAAATGTATCACTAGAATTGCTCAAGAGATGATTCATTTGATGAGGAAAATAAGAAGTAGTAGAGGTTAATTTGGAGAAAGCTTATGATCATCTAAATTGGGATTTTATTCGAGAAGTTCTTCAAGAAATTCACTTGTCTGATTCTATTCTTCAAATTATTATGAAATGTATTTCTTCTACTTTCTTTAATGTTTTTTGGAATAAAAACCATATCAAAGAGTTTTTGCCTTTTAGAGGAGTGAGACAAGGTAACCCTTTGTCCCTTTCTATATTTGCTCTTTGTATGGTCGAATTATCTTATTTGATTTGTGATATTGTTGAAAATAAAAAATGGATCCCTATAAGAGCTGGTTGTTTTAGTCGTATCATTTCTCATCTTATTTGAAAATGATCTTCTTTTATTTGGAGAAACTTCTAAATATCAAATTGAAATGATTCTTCAATGTTTACATTCTTTCTGTATGAGGGTTAGAAAGTGAATCAGGCAAAAATCAATATCTATTTTTTTTTAGAAATGTGAAAGTTGATTTGTGCGAAAAAATAGTCCATCATTGTGGTTTCTCTCCTACAGTGGATCTTGATATATATTTGGGGATTCCTTTTACTTATAAATAGGTTACTAAAAACACTTTTAGTTATATTGTGAAAAAGGTTCAAGATAAGTTAGCTTGAGGGAAATCTAAATGTCTCTCAATAGCTGGTAGAGTGGTTTTGAATAATTTTGTTATTGGTGCTCTTCTTGTATACACCATGCATGTTTCATCAATTCCCATTGCTATTTAACAGAATATTGAGTGTTATCAATGCTTTTTTATTTGGGCCATGATTTTAATGACAGGAAAATCCGTATGATTTCTTAGAATAAAATGTGTCAACCAAAACTTTCCAGAGGTTTATGCATTAAAAACCTTCACAACATAAATGTTGCTTGCTTAATGAAACTTGTCTAAAAGTTTTGTGATGGATCTTTTGATATTTAGGATCAAGTATTAAAAAATAAGGATGTGAAAGGGGAAGATTGGACTAAAAATGTGGAGGTAAGAAACTCTAACTCTGTTCTCTGAAAAAGTATATGTCATGTCTGACATTATATCTGAAGTATTTTATCTTTAAACATTGGTAATGGAAAATTTGTGAATTTCTGGAATGATGCTTGATTTGAAGATTTCTGTTTAAAAGATCTTGTGATTGTTTCCCCTTCTTCTTTTTTTTATGCATTATTACATAATCTCTCATTTTATGAATGATGATGGTTGTAGGAATTTGAATTTCATTAATCAATTCCTTTCCAATGATATTGCTATTAAATTATATGCTATTTTGCATTCTTCATCTCAAGCTGGTTCTAATATTTTTGCAATGGAAAAACTAAGAGTGAGTTTTTTTTCTAATAAAAATGCATACAACTTGATTAGGGAAAAGAAATGTGTTATTTAATATGTGATTTGGAAACATATTTAGAGTTAGCAAGGTCCTGAATGTGTTAAGTTTTTCATTTGGCTTGTTTGTAATAATGGTTTGCTTATTAATAGTAAAAGGAGTAAGCACAGAATTGGTAATCCTTCATTTTCTCATTGTAATCACTTTTAGGAAGATGTACTGTATGTTCTTTAGGATTGTCTGAGAGCTAAAAATGTATGGTTTTTGCTTCTTGAGGCTAATAATCACCACTTTTTCAACTTGAACTTTTATGATTAGGTTTATAACAATCTTAATGTTTGTTTAGGCTCATATGATTATGTTGAAAGATTTCTTATTTAGGGTGTAACAATTTAGTATATTTAGGATTGGAGATATGAGAGTTTTTTTTTTGGGCCTTTTTTTATCTTATCTTAGCAGTCAAAGCACATTATCATGAATTATGTTCACACTACTAAAAAGAAGCATTTTACGATAGTTACATAAAGGCAATTTTAACTAAACGCATCTAAAGATATGAAGCCTGTAAAAGGCTAGAATTTCTCCGCAGTGTTTCACAATGACTGCCATCAAATAAATTTGCATACCCTTTTTCAAGCAAACTCAATAGTTTGTCTTGAAATTGATTTTCTTTTTGCCCATTCTTCACCTCAAACCTAATCTTTTTTTTTTATCTACTTACCATTTACAGAGATCATAAAACCCCATTTCAAAGTTCATTAGTTTATCTTTCATCAGGTAATTCTTTAATTTTTCTCTTGTTCATTTTCAATTGAATATCATCTAAAAATCACTCTTGGATTCTTGTATTGTGCATTCAGATTGAACAATTACTCTCATGTATGCCCTCTTATAGTTCAGTTGACAAGGCCCATTTGAGACTTGCTTCTGCAAAGGCAATTTTTGTTCGTTAAGACAATGGGATCAGAAGATACCTACTGATCTTTTCCACCTAATTCTAAAGACATCAAATGTAGGTTCCTTCAATTTAAACAATTTCTCCTTAAGCATTTCTGATGTATTTCTTATTATCATTACGAAGGAAGACTATTTCTATTCACTTGTTTAGGAAAGAAATGATTTGTTAGTTTCCTTTGCAACATTGAGTTAAAGTGTTGTCTTTTATCTTATTTTGGGTCTTGTAGATCTTCTTCCCTTAAGTTAAGAAGATTTTTCTAAGCAAAGTTCATCAATATATAAAAAATTGGCTTTTGGATGCCAAATAGGCTTGTGCCTTCTTACTCAATATATTTATATCTAAGCTAGATGGGTTTGCAGATATGATTTTCCAATCCAAAGACTAGTTCTATTCATTGTGCATTATAAAATATTTTGTTTTGACTTCATATTTTCTTTGCTTACATAGGATAAATAGAACATGGCTGACATTATGTTAGATGAAAGATAAAATTCTGAAGGTATTTATTGCTAGTAACATTGAAAAACAAAATAAAGAAAGTCATGTCAGGTATGTATTCATTGGTTATTCTATTTCCTTCTTAATGAATAAAAAAGGTCCAAAGACATTTACTTACATGTACACCAGTAATAAAAAATTTCTTATGTTGGTATGTTTGATAAAGAGTTTGTTCATGCTTAAGTAAATGCTCCAATTAAGAGTGGTATTTTAATTGTCCTCTCTAGTAGATGATTTTTCATTACAATTTGGAAAAAAGACCAAAAATAAAATAAAAGTAAAAAAGAACAACTTTTTTGGATTTAAGCTATGAGTAGAATCTTGTATATATAAATTGTTTAGCAAATGGAAGGCCAATGATTAGCTTTGAGAGTTGTTATTATGTACGGGGTGTAATATTGGTGTTTAAGAGTATAATTTGATGAGATGTCCAGTGTATCTTGTAAAATCTTTTATAACTCTCAACATAAATAAAAGTAGGATTATATACCTTTAATATAACAAAAATTATGCTCTAATTAGTAGTAATTATAACTTTTGATGTAATAGTAAACACTCCATTTTACATAAGTGACTAAGAAAAATGTCAAAAAAAAAAAATGAAATGTACCTTACTTTTATAAAGCTCATATGTATACTCACCATCCAAGCTTGACATGTGCTATAATTAAAGTATGCAAGAATCTCTTATTAAATTCTTCCATAGTTCATTTGAAGGGTGTCACTTTGTTATACAATATGACCATCCTGGTGAGATTGCTTTTGTATGCCATTGTTGCTACAATTGATATTATTCTTGATGTGACAAATGGAGCTCATGATTAGTAATCTTCACATAAAGAGTTTTAAAGTGTCTCAGTGTATCTATTGCTACATTTCTCCTCTGGCCTACCCCTAGCAATTCTTAGAACATACACAAAGCACCATAATTTAGAATACACAATAAGCACCATAAATTTTAAAAGTTTTCTTGTGAGCCCACATCACTTTATTTCTATTATTTGATTTAAAATTATGAAGTTGATTTCCTAAAAGAAAAAGAAAAAAAAAAGGAGTGACTAGAATCTTATTATTATTTTTTTGGTGACTAAGCCTTTGGTTGTCCACTATCTGTTTAATATGTTAGTATAGATGGGTGCCCTAGACCAATTTGATTGAGTTCTATTGCATCCACAACTATACATTCTGTGGATTTGGATATTAA
>JANHAO010013914.1:0-15602 GCA_026873985.1 Saraca asoca | reverse complement strand
ATATTAGCATTCTAAAACACCATTAATTACCAAACACAAATAAACTACATTAGATATAGCAACTGATTTAACATCCATCCATTCACTCTTATACTACCTATCTTTTAAAACTATGTAGCTAGAAACAAGCACACAGAGGCAACAAAACACTAGTGCTAATCCACGTGGGTTGAGCAGCCCTTATCTTATGTACTCATAATTCCTTTTCTAGTTACTGTTCCTTCCGTCAAACCTTACTTCACTCTGCATCACAACCAAAACAAACCACATCAAACATTTTAAAAAGGCCCATGTGATGTAATAATTATTCAGATTAATTACTCGAACTACACAAGATATAAAACACTGTGCCATAATATCAGCTAGGTCATTAGCTACACATTATCATGTGAAATATTCTAGAACTTCCATTTTTTTATGCACCATCACAAACATTTACCACTAAGAATTATGTTACAACATTTTATGTATAGTGTGAAATCTTATATTTTATGTCTTTGATTCATAAAAAGATTTTTTTCTTCTCTCTTTAATATAAAACTGAGATAATGAATACTAACACGTAAGAATACAAATTCTACTAGTAGTTCTAAAAGGTTAAACAAGAGTTAAGAATACCTACTGTAATCATTAGAGAGGTTGATCTGGTAAGGAATGTTAACCCCACGTTTGGCAAGAAGCCCAGAAACAATGTTAATTTTGACAAATGTATTAAGGCTGAAAATTGATACCCATTAAGTGATAAGAGTTATATTAGCATGCATTAGCCATTCATTTCTTCATGCTGTCTTAGGGCATTCTTCTATCAGAAAGAAAGGACAGCGCATTAAGAGATGAGAGCATCATGGTTTAGACCTTTGATCATGAGCAACTAATTCATAGATTTCAATATTCTTCATCCAATCAATCTCAACCAGTTTCTCATTGGTTACAGAGTTGACGAGCTCGGTCGCCATCTTATTCTAGATTCAGATCTCTACTATTTTTTAATGGAAAGATTCAGATCTAAAATTCAATAGAATACAGAGTTAAAAGATATTATAGATCGGAGGTAGATGTCAAACAAATCGCTAACTAAAGTCAAATATCAACTATAGGAATAAATTATGTGCTTTTCAACTTTAGTTAAAGGGAAGTCCACAACATAAGTATGTAGATGCTATTGGGCTTATTAGAATAAAATTACCTTGGCAAACCTTCCTTCCACAAAACCAAACAACCCTTGTAGGTCAAACTCACCAGTACTTCAAGGGTATAGTTGAAAGTAATTACATTTTTGTTGGTCAAAAGCCAATCTAGAAATGCGCCAATCATGAACAAGGTCATTGACTGATGTGGACAAGACTGATACAAAATTTAGGTTGAAGAAACCTTGCACTTTTTCTGGATACTATTGGTCAACATCATTAAAACTTCAAAAAACCAATAATCTGCATGATACCTCCAAATTAACCCTTTTTTAAGATTAGATGGTACTTATAAAATGAATGGCATCAAAGGATTCTAGACATTGGTTCAAACAAATAAATAAATAAAATATATAAGCATAGGAGTTTGACATGTTCAGAACTGACCTGAATACCTTTTTGAAGAACAGCGTCTCTAAAAGAACAATACAAGGGATGATTGCCAGTTTGGTCATCTATAAAAGCAAGGTACAAAATGTTCAAAACCTAACAAATACAATGTTAAAACAATAGGGTGGCATTTATTAGAAGTATATAGTATATAGAAGATTAATGCAAAATAGGCAAATTGGCTTAGGACAACATTTCCAATCTGAAGAGTTTCATATGGTTTACAAGGCCAGAATGCTTATTCATGTCAACTATAGCTCACACAAAATTCAAAAGTAACAGAGTACATGAGTCTTCAATGACCTTTATAGTTGTTTACTTCGGAGGTACAGTTTATAATTTACATTTATGTGGGAAATGCAACAAAAACTAAATTTCAATGCGTGTATAGTTTATAAGTGCACCACATCAAATTATACGTTACACATCATCATCCAGAAAACCAGTAAGAAATATATATGCTTTGAACTTTGATTGCATGATTATTAGACTTCGAAAAAGAAGAATTATAAATCATAAGAAATTCTTTTATGTGGAATGATACTAGATAAAGTTCAGAAAAATAGCTTGTTTAACAGAAATACAAAGGCTGAAACAAAAACTAATGTGACACGAAGCTGGTAAAAAAAACTTGTAGCAAAATGGCAATAAGGTTCTAAAGTCAAATAAAAGCTTCCCATTCACATGCAACCAGATAAAGACTAATATTTGTTCTTCCAAATAGATGCATCATTGAGGGCTTTGGAAGCTCCAGGAGTTTGGCCTACATACAAATCAATATAGCATATATTATTCTTAATGGATTGATGAATAGGATGATTTCTTTGTTATTGTTAAGTAATACTGATCTGGATATTTGGGAAACCATCATATATCATTGTTATAAATCAAAATAACATCTATCTAAAACCAAATCAACGTTTATGATTTCTTCAATATTAAAACTAAGAAGAGTGACACTGAAAAATTTGAGGAAAAAAAGAGTGGAGGTGAAGAGAGAATGGGTACTTGAGTAGGAGAAGATTGTTGCATGAGGTGAAGGAGGTTGGAGGTGGATTGCACCGCCTGAGAAATCTGATCGGCTATCGTGGCTTTCGCCAAGTTTTCTCTCTTGCTATTACGCCCAGTTGCTGAGGTCGCCATTGTTCACATAAACGTTCACTTGAAATAGGATGCTTTAAACAAGGTCTGAAACTCAGATCTTACATGGATCGAGACTTCATAATATTTTCTCAAGCCCCTTTTGAATTCCTATTAGGGCTTCTATTAAGTTCTTCTAATCCTTAACTCTGTCGGGCCTTCACTTTCCATAAACTTTGTGTTAGGCAATTCAACAAATTAGGAATCTAAGAGAAACCTTATATCTACAAAAGGAAATGGTTCCTTAAACAAAGAGCAAAGAAAGAACAATCGTAAGTGACTCAACTAGTAGAAAGGGACATGTATAATATGCAAATCGAAGGTAAAAAACCAAAAACATAATCACCAGTAATAATACAACGAACTAACTCATTGGTTTTTGGGCTAGCAGGATGATTCCACAAAGCATGAAGCTTTGAGGTCGCCATGAAATTCTATCCGTCGATTCAACCTTCTGGTCTCAAGACGAGGAAATGATTTCACCTAATCATGGCGCAGTGGACATCAAATGGAAAGGTTTTGTTTACAAAAGCATTGCAAGGGGAACACAATTTCTATAGCCTCTGTGTCTTTAGCGGTGGTTGTTTACAATCCCTACTAAGAAACTGCCGCTAAAGACGTCTTTTTTGTAGTGTGCAAAAATGTATAAAAACAAATCTATTAATGGATAACATCATAATACTTTTTAAAATTTATTTAATTTACTTTGAGCTCCTTTTGCACATTTTTATTGTTATATTTATAGGTAGGATTGCCACACTATCACAAGTTGACCTAATGAATCAGTTAGGCAGGTAAACATGCTTGGTTTTGGACAAAATTAGTATAAAAATCAAGTATAAAGAGGAGGTCTTGTAGTATAAATTTGGGAGCATGCACTTGTGGATTATTTCTTCCTAATTTTTTTTGCTTTAGGGGTATTTGGGTCATTTTAGTATTAATTGTTTGTTTAGTACAAATAGAAATATATATAGTTGTAATCCTTATATTCTTATCTTCTCGTCAATATAAGATAGTACACAAAGAGCCTGTTTGTTTGGGCTTTTTTTTTTTAAAAAAAAAAAACTCATTTTTTTTAAAATAAAGTACTTTTATATATTTGGAATAGAGGTTTTAAAAAAAGCAAAAATTTGGCTTTTCTTTGAAGTTCCTATTTACTGCTTCAAAGAAAGTCCTTTTAAAAAAAGCATTACATAAAAAGTCCTTTTTTTTAAAGCTTATTTAAACAAGCTCTAAAATCATTTCGATATAGGAGAAAAACTCTTATGTCAACTTGGAAATAGTATGTTTATTTGTACCATTGGGACTTTGGCTTATACTATTCTTTAAGGGGACAAATCTAGTGACTCAGGTGGGTATTGTTGCATAGACTAGAGATCAGAGTGTAGAGCTTAGATATTTCACATATACATTCAAAACTATACGATGAGACATATATTAATAAAATAGAGTTATCTCTCTGCTTATTTTAAAATGTCCATTCTTGATATACTCTAAAGACTTTTTATGTAATATGTTCTTTGAGACTCAATATATGTAAATGCTTGATTATACACTCATGTTTGCTTGTGGACATGTTGCATTTAGGATTTTAGTTGAATGGGCAGCAAAATGTTCAATGTCTCATTTATCTATTCAAGTGTAACTTAAATTTATTCGAAGACTAATATGATGGCCAAGAGTTTATGACATATGTTGTACGATTTTGATTAGAGAGTTGCCAACATGTGATGCACACCTAAGCAATTTTTCTAGGTGTGGTGACCTAAATGATGATGCAACAAGGTTGTGACATGTGTAAAAAACTAATTGGACCCACCCATATTTAATCAGTTATATATATAGAGAGAGAGAGAGAGACCAAAATAGATCTGTTAATTGCAAAAAAAGTCCCAAACTCATTTGTTTTATTAAATATTACGAGAGGAGAAAAAAAAAACCAGTAAAACAAAAACTTAGAAATTGAAGACACTTTTGCCGGTCGATTCTTCTCTACCTGGTATGCTATTGCCGACAACATCAACTTGCAACTGACCCATCTCGTCATTTCCGAAGAGGCCAACCCTCAGAATCACCATGGAAATCAACAATAACTCCGCTGTCTTCTTCCACAAATTTCTTCCAAGCTCTTGGACAGCCTCGCCAAGTTGAATCTTTCATTCTACGAACGACAATAGTAAAGGCAAAGTTTCCGACCTTAGCGGAGCTTCATTTCCAAGTGTCCCTCTCTTCACCATGACCTTGAAGAAAACAATACTTTTGTTAAGAGTTCCTTCAATGAAACTCATTTTTACACATTAAGGGACCAATCACAATTGGGAATCCATGTTCTAGAGGGCTCGTTGAAAGCAAAAGACACCCATCGAATTTGATTTTAATGACAAGCTGAGTAGGAGAGAGGTAAATAGATAAGCTTTGAACTCGAATAGTCAGTAAGATTGTTGTTACATTTTCACAGTTTTAGTTGATTAATTATTTTAAAGATTGTTGTAGTTTTATTGCAGATTTGAATGATTATCAATTTGTCGACATTGATTGTTGTCATTTTGGTTTTTTTTTTTAATATGAAAATTTTCCTTTGTTTATTGGCTAGTTATTGGTTAAAATGCATTTTGAGAATTGATTTGTGAGTTTTGAAAAAAGGCAAATCTATAGTGGATTTGATTTGCACTAATCAAACACTTGTTTTGTTTCTTCCTCACTACTATTGAATTTTTCACATAAGCTAGGGTCTTGGTATATGTTTTTTGTGTTGAAATTCATGTTCTAAATGTTGAAACCATTGACAGAGTAAAATTTATAGTCACTTGCTAGATGGATAATTGTTTGAATGTGGACAATAATGTTCTTGTGGAAGATTGACACTGACAATGGCAGTAACTTTCCAAGAGAATTGGAACCTTATGATGAAGAGTTGTTATTTAATATGTCCAAAGATGCAATGATGAGAATGGAATTCGAAAGTTTGGATGAGGCACAAAATTTCTACAAGAAATATGCATGCATAAATGAGTGTGAGTTGCAATCTTGGAGACTTGTATGAACTGCCGAAGGGCATAAGGCTACAAAGCACATTGAAAACTCCGAATACCAAAGGGAGCATAAATCTTTGACAAGGATTGGGTGTAAAGAATGTATTCAGGTGAGGAAAAATAAACAAATTGGGTGATGGATAGTATACTGTTTTGAACCTAAACATAACCATCGCACTCTCCATGCCGATTACACAGCTCTATAGAGAACACACAAGGAACTAAAAAATACTGGCATTCCCTAAGTTGACAGCATGTGTTTATATAGGATGAGGGGTTCAAACATATATCAACTTATTTTTGGCCAATTAGGTGGGTATGAGAAATCTGGATTAACTAAGAAGGATGTTCACAACCATGTAAACAAAGTGTGCAGGGCACAAGTGATAGATAGAGATGCTATAACAACAGTGCATTTTCTAAAAGGCAAATCTGGCACTGATCCTATGTTCTTTATGAAGTATTGTTGTGATAAAGAGGGCAAGCTTCAATGCTTGTTTTGAGCCTATGGATGGAACAAGGTTGACTACTAATGCTTTGATAATGTGCTTGTATTTGATACAACATACAAGAAGAACAAGTACAACCATCCACTTTTGATATTCTTTGGAGTTAATCACCACAAGAACACAAGTGTCTTTGGGTGTGCAATTATTTTCGATAAGACAGAGGAAACATACAAATGGATTTTGAGGACCTTGATTGAAGCAATGGATGGAAAGGAACCAATTTTAGTGGTCACCAATAGTGACAAAGCAATGACAAATGTCATTAAATGTGTTCTTCCAAGAGCTTGCCATAGGTTGTGTCCATGGAACCTTCAAAAAATGCAACCACTAATATTGGTGATCCCAATTTCACCAAGGAATTTAGAGACTACTTGTATAAAGGTATGGATGTGGCTCAAATTGAGTCCAAGTGGAAAGAATTGGTGGAAAAGTTTGGCATTGAGGACAACCAATGGGTTCAGAAGATATAAAGGAAAAGGACAATGTGGGCAGCATCATACCTTTGTGGAAAGTTGTTTGTTGAATTGTGAACTACATCACTCTGTGAAGGAATGAACTCTCATATCACAAAGTTTGTGAAGAACAACCGCAATTTGGCTGAATTTTTACACCATTTTCAGCATGGATTAGATTATTTCTGATATAATGAGCTTGTCACTGATTTTAAAGCTATCATGGAATGATGGTCCTCACCATAGCACTTGACTCCATTGAGAGAAGTGGTGCTAAAGTTTACACCCACAAAGCATTTTGGATTTTTCACAAGGAGATTAATGAGTGTGTTGGTCATGAGTGCAATCAAAGATTTACAACAGTAACGTACAAACTCAAAAGGTTTTTTAACAGAGAAAATATGTGGGTGGTGCACATAGACAAGCAAGATGATGTTCGTATTAAATGTAGTTGTGGGAGGTTAAAATCATTTGGAATTCCTGTCAACATTTGATCTTTGTCCTAGGTCAAGAAGGTGTTGAAAGGTTTCCACCATACTGTATTGTTGGGAGGTGGAAAAAGGATGCAACAAATGTAGATAATTTTGGACTAGCTTATGATGAAGATAAGGACAAATTGGCTGCCCTTTATTTTGGATCCCTTATACAGGATTGTCGATTAATGTGCAATCTTGTATCAAAGTCCAAGGAGGATTTTCAATTCACAAAGGATCATATTCGGGCCATTATAGAGGTTTTACAACATAAAAAAAAAAAAAAAAAACAATCAGGCAACAGGAAGTACTTTGTCCAAAAGAAGATCTTATATCCTACTGTTGTGAGGAGTAAAGACCGTCTGACAACCTCATCTGCTGTTTATAAAAGGACAAAGTGATACAAGATATATTGGCTTGCAAGACATACTTGGGTTACATGTCC
This sequence comes from Saraca asoca, assembly GCA_026873985.1. Taxonomy (NCBI): domain Eukaryota; kingdom Viridiplantae; phylum Streptophyta; class Magnoliopsida; order Fabales; family Fabaceae; genus Saraca; species Saraca asoca. The sequence goes on along the minus strand of JANHAO010013914.1, from coordinate 7,974 downwards.
AAAAAATAAGTAGAGTAAATCTATGACAGTGAAGGAAACAACCACGCATAATTTAGAATTAAAGAGGAGGATTATGATATTTTCGACACTAAATTCCTAGTTCGTATTGTAGAGTTTGTTCAATTTATTGTTTGAGTTTGTTTTTTGCCAGTTGTATAAAATTTGTTATAATGATGATAAGGTGACATTGATGATGCTGGCTTCAATTCTTTTGGGTTGGGTAATTTTGGGACACAAGCCTTAGCAGTAGAAGATGATGATGAAACTGGTATTTGGACCCCAGACGGAAGAGTGGTTGGAAAGTTATTTGGACCCTAGATGGATGATGTTTGTCTTCGTCATTTTAATTACACTAATCTATTTTATATATACTATACTTATTTGTTATATTGCTCGATTGCCATTGTAGAATCTTTTTCCATGTAATTTTTTGTGCGTGCTTCTTGGTGTTGTTTACTTAATGCGTGGAAAGATCTTTTTTTTTCTTTTTCAGGATTTTAAAGCAAGTGAACCATCAACCTATGAATTTGTCAGGGCTAGGAATATGAATATGGATCTCTTTTCCTACTTTTTGATGGACTTACCTTCATTTGATTAGTGATTAATATTGTGAATCTATGACTCATAATGCATTTGTATCAGTGTTAATTCTGTTGGTTTGGATTTAATTTGTTGAACATAGTGTTGGCTGAAGAATATGTTGTATCCCAGTTGGATTTTTTGACAAAAAGCTTGGTTTGGGATTAACTACTATTGTAAACAACGTATATCATTCTCATTTTGTTTGGCTGGATTTAGTGGACTTAATCGATTATTATTGGAAAAAAAGAAAGAACACTTTCAGATAAGGAATCATGCTCCCACATCATTGGCCAAAGAGAATAGGTGTCATTCTGTCAAAGCACCACCAGTTCTTGAAGAATTTACTTCTTCATTTTCCAAGGGTAAGTCTTTTTGGCTTGTCAAACTTACCTACTGGTCAAAGCACAGTGTTGCCTATTTTGAATTAAATAGATCACAATATGCAGCTGCAGATTAGCAAATTATGTCATTATTGTACATCTATTTTCAGGGACTCCAAATTTCAGGAGAAGTTTTTCCAGGAAGATCTTCGGGCCTGTGGTTACTTTGTAGATTAGTAAATTATGTCATTATTGTGGATCTATCCGTCAAAGTTGTTTTCTAGACTAAACTGATGTAGTAAAAATATATGAACTTCATGGAGCTACTAATCTAATAATCGACAATGACAGATGACTGGTCTCTTGGCATGTCAGTTTCTGGAGGTGACATTTGCATTCGTGGTCAGAGGTTGAGTGTTATGTTTCACATGCCTATTCATTTACTTCAAAAAATATATCATGTTTCATGACATGTGGTTGATAACCGTTTAACAAGTAGAATGCTTTATTTCTTTTGTAAACAGAACTTCAATGTTTTCAAGGATACAGTCTGTACATCTTTTCTATTTTACCTGATTTATTAATGTAGATTCTCTTTGGGACATTATCAAGAAAGATCCGGTACCATATGCTGCAGAATATGTTTTTATATTGTCAAAGAATATAGTGAAGTTACTTTAATTCTTTTGTTTACCAGTTTTTTAATGGACTAGGATGAGAACAAGTTTTCTATGGTAACAAAGAAAGAGGGATTCATTCGTAAGAAACTGAAAAGCCAGCTTTTCAAATAGGAAAGAGATATTCAAGCAGGGAACATTTAGCAATCCATGCACATATCCAACATTTAGCAATTTATTTTTTCTTTTTGTCATGGACATAAAAAGGTTCCGAATACCATTTCATAAAATAAATGCTCAAAATGTCAAACTCATGATGTTTCAAATATCCATTCATAAAACAAGTGTACAAAATATCAATTTTTGAAGTAGGAGATTAACATTGAATACATATAGAACTATCACTTGATATTGGATATAATTTTACCTTCAGTTGAGAATATATAATAATTCTCATTTTAGCTTATAATGGTGATTTAATTTAAAGTTTAATTTCCAAGATGAGGAATACAATAACCTTTTTATAATATACGTATTAAGAAAGAGTAAATTGTTCAGTCATAGACTTATGGAGCTTAGTTTTGAGACTTCCTTAGTCTGGCATATTTGAGATTTTCCATCCTTCGTTTTGGCCTCAAGCTTCGACTAGCAACTCTTTGGATTCTAAGATCATTGAAATCTTATTATAGAAAATTTATGTTTTATCATTTCAATTAATATAGAAATTAACTTGAACAAATTAAAAGTTCTACTCAAGTTTAAGACACCCCTTTTACCCCTTCTATATCTATCTTGAAAAGATCAAAATCTAACAACACTATTCATACTTTACTCAACACTTATTCTATGATGAAGAACATCTAGTTGCACCTGAAGTCATGTTTGGGCAGCCATAAAACTAGCTGGACAAAACCAAATTAGCTTTGCCAAGTTTACAATCACAAATCATTTTCAAAGTGTTTCCAAATTAACTTAAACAATTGCAATCTAGAACTTTAAATAATGTTGTCCCAAAATGCAATTAAATTGTCCATGCCAGCAACATTCAAAACTTCCAAAACAATGTCAACCTCTTTAAAATGATTTAACTATAATCCAAACTTGACATAAAATAGGTTAAGGCTTTATGTATTTCCAAAATTGGTACTTAAAAATTTGCTAAGATTTGGATTAATAAAATTTTACCCAATTTACATAGCCTTTATTGAATATCATTTCCATAAGCTAACAAATTATACTTTTAATTTCCAATAATAGCAATTTAATTGATTTATACCATGATTCAATTATCTCCCCACGAACTTGCTGACCTATTATACTAAACAAGCCATAAGTCCTTATGCAACGCCTCCTAGTAATTGAGAAATTCTCACAATTTTTTTTATCTCATTTTGAATTCCTAAATCTTAATAGCCGACATCATAGAAGGAATTTAAACCATCTATAACAAATCAAGCTACCAATGAGCAGGGAAATTTCACCTATTAGTAGTAGGGCAAAACAAGGGAAAAGATAGCAGAATTTGGCTAGCTTAGTGGCGTAGATGGAGTCATGATGGCTTGATAATGAAATAAACCGCCAATGTTATGACCAAAATCTCTATTGAGTAATCTTCATAATATTAGGATGTGAAGCCCAAGTTTTTCTCAAGAAATTACTTTAGCTTGTAAATTATTGAAAGGATGATTTCATTTAGTTTGCAATGAAATAAAAATTTTACTATTTTCAAGCCCTATTAAGTGGACTTCAAAAGTAAGCGATAGTTCTTTTAGAGTGTTTCTATATCTTTGAGATTCATTCAATGACGTGTAAATGAATTAAAGGTTCATTAAAAATTGTTTTGAATAGTAAATTATTTCTCATTGATGGTTGCTTATATGTTTTATTTTAAAATACTAAATAAATGATGACAAGGTTTGTAATTTGAGTTTACCAAGTATATTTCAATTTTATGAGTTAAAAAGATATAATATATGCTTATTATATTTTATTGAGTTAAAATTAGATTTAATTAAAGACATGTTCAAATGATTTTTACTTATTGAAAATTTATCATTGTTGTAAATATTTGATGCATTATCTAATTTTCCTACTTCAAATAAAATAAAATTTATTTTGAAGTAACATATGTCATCATGTAGTGTATTATTGGCATAAATAAATTAGAATATACTATATATAGGGCCTAGGGAATTATTTTTTTTATTTTCCTTTTTCCTTTCTCTTTCCCCGAAAGCCCAGCTGCCCCTAGTTGTTTTCCTTCTTCCTCATGTGAGCATGCCAGTAGAATCAGAGCTAAAGTAGCAACTTCTGACACCATGACTACAGCCCAATTGGTCTCCAACTACTAACCAACAGCGGAGCTTGGTGGAGGAGTAGTTTGTTAGGTTGAAGTTTCCCTTTCTGCAAGTGACCAACCGCTACCCTACTCTGGACAGTAACCAGTCTAGCCATGGTTGTAGCTTCAGAGCTTTTTGCTCCTTTCTTGGAGGTGGTTAAGTGTAATTGCAACTTCAATTTTAGCTTTCTTTATAGTTTTCTTGATGAATCAAGAAAATACCCTTTAAACCCTAGCTTCCCTTTTTCTAAACATAAGAAATTGATGTAATTGTTTTCAATTGTTCTTAGTGAATTTGAGGAAAGATTTGAAGTGATATGGTTTGTTGGTCATTCATGGAAGAAGTAATTTCTATCTAAAGGATTTTTTTAAGGTGAGTAAATCACTCACTCTCCTTATACTTGTAGGATGTTTAGCTTTTTTGTCATTTAATGTAAACTGATTTATATTAGCTTATGACCTAGTTGAGTTGGAATTATTCAATGGATATATTGAAATTGTACGATATGCGTGATTGTGATTATGTATGAAATAGAGATGTGTGTTTAATTCAAACTAAAAGTGTGAAAGTGTTGAATAATACATATATATATATATATGAAAATTGTGTCATATACTTAAATCATTTAGTTATTCGAAATGTATAGGTTATGGATTTACATATTGATTGGATATGTATATTCAAGTTATAATGGTTGAAATATATGAGTTGGAATGAGTTGCCTTGTAAAAGGTGTTCAAGCATTGTGTAAGGTATAAAAATTGGATGTGTGATCATGATCGTGAGCATGGTTGTGAGCACAGAACCTTAGATTCGAGTAGAATTATGACTAGAATTATGGGAGTCAAATATGAGTGCTTCGGTTCAACTTGAGGAAATTTAGTTCAAATTACTAGTTTGCTTGCCCGAAATGGTAAAACTTCAGAATCCTAGAACTACACGTGATCCGAATCATGATTAGAATAAAAAATAAGGATAGGAAGAGTCAATTCGGATCATATAATACTGGTTAAAAAATCAATTTGAATCGCAAGGCATGAATGCACACTCTATTTAGGGAGTATGATTGTGAAAATAGTGTAATAAGGGTGATTTGAATTGTAAGCCCTGGAAAAGAAAATTGTGTTGGAATATTTTTGAAATGTTATAGGCTGTTGTCTAGATCTTTTTCTATTAAACTATGTCGATTATAGGGTTGGGTTCATGAACTCAATTGTTTGTTAGTCCACCTAAGCCATAAGGCTTTCTTCATTGTGTTATTGTAAATGATACATGTTTAAAGAGCGATCATATGATTGGATGACTAAGTGATAGAATGTTATTATTGTCTTGAATGATTGTGTTGTGCATTGATTGATTAAGTTGTGAAATGAGTGATTATGTTTGTGAATTGATTGATGTGGATCCTTGAAAGATTCTTCAAGCAAACTGCAAATACAAATTGAAATTGTATATAGCCATTAATATGATGGAGTGATAAGGGGAGATTAATATGTTGGAGAGATAAGGTGAAATGTAGAGGAATGGAAATGAAAAACAATTGAATTGGTAAGTTAATTGAAGAATATCACTTTGGATTCACATTGTCATTGTTTTTAAATGGCTTTTTTTTAACGTCAAAAGTGAATCAATTTGAGTTTAGACAATGTCTATTGGTTTCCATATTGTTATGTTTTCAAATGGAATTGTGTGCACAAAAGTGAATTGATTTGAGATTATACAATGCTTATATGATTTCTCCATTGTTATTTTTTACTAATGATACCATGTGCGTCAAAATGAATTGATTGGAATCTAGTTAATGTTTGTATGTTTCTTTCATTGTTGAATGATATTTAATTGAGTTCATTTGCCCCATCTAATATTTCTTTTGTTTCTTGGCTATGGATTAGTTCATTACTTGACATTTGTTTACCTTCATACAAGTTAATGAATGATGAAACCTACTTGGTGCCATAAAATGGCAAATGGATAAGATTGTATAGGGATATTGAATTGAATACGATTATAATAGTTATGGTGTTCTTGAGTGTTAGGTAAATAGGTTGGATTACGCCACTTTTTATTGCCCTCAAGTAGAAAATAGTTGAAATTGCTTATGACATGGTTCCTTAGGTTTTTAACACTAAATGTTTTGAAATGTTAATACTTAACTACCATAGTTTTGGGACAATAAAATATTGGTTGGTATTTTAGATTCCATGAAAAATGATTTATAGGATGTCCTTGTTTGTAGAAGTATGACCTAAAGTCATTTTTTATGATTGATTGAAATTACAAAAGTAATAATTTCCTTACATGGCTAGTACTTACCTTAAGTCTTATTATTTACCTTAAAATTTATTTGATGTTGATTGGATTTTTCTAATCTAATCAGTAGTCTAGTTGTGAGGGGAAGATCATGGGTAGATTTTGCATTGGAAGACTCTTAATGAACCCATTAGATAGTAGCCCTTGAAACATTATGTTTGACATCGAAAATGTGTAAAGTGTCCATGATAATTGTGAATGGGAAATGATATATTTAGTCAAAAGTCAAAACGAGTAAATGTGATGATATAAATGATTGGAAATTGAAGATTGTAATTATGAAAGTGACTTATGAGAATTGTTTGAATATTAAAACAACATTTGGAAATAATTGGAATGTATCTTGAAAGTGACTATGTATTAACCTAGGGGATAACCCATTTTTCTCATAAGTGTTTTATTATTCAATTGGCATGTATAAGCATGAGTTTGGATACTTTTGATGTTTGTATTTGGTTTAGTTGAGTTATTTTTGGTGAAAACATTGAAATGATGTGTTAAGTGATACATTGGGTCTAATGAATGTAGGAAAGAATTTGTGGACTAATAGACAAAGAAGTAGCAAGTTTATGTAACCATAAGGAGAATGCCTTTTTGGAAAATTAATTATTTGATTCATGAGTTGGTGTACACAAGTGTTTGTTTGAATTTTTGTATTTTATATTAATGTGGATTAGAATTGGTTGAATGCATGATGACAAATGGCATAGATGAACCATATAATTGTATATTGATTGTGGTTAAACTATGTTTTACTATGATATATATTAAGGTTGTATATGGGTAATTATAATACTGGCGTAATTATACATCAGTAGTACACAGTATATAGAGTAAGTGATTTACTTACTGGATTTCATTAAAACTCATTATGTTTTCCTTACAAAATGTTTTAGGTTGTAGATCTATTTGTTGATTTAAAAACCACTTGGACTAAGAAGTATGACACAATGCTTGGATGAACAGTAGACCGTAAACGATCTTATATATACATGCATTCAGTCATTATATTTTTTTTTTATATATTATAGTGATTGTCAAAAATTGAGATTTGTACGAAAAGTTTTGATATTGAGAAATAGAATATACAGATGACATTCCACTGAAATTTGTTAAAAGCTTTTCTATTAGTGAATTAGAACTACAAGCATTTAAAAAAAATTATTGGTGATCTCTTTGAAGTTTAGCATGTAATATGCATTGAAAAATAAAGTGTAAGGCTTGTTGGTGGATGCCATTGGGTGTTTACCTACACCAGTCATGTTCCAAAAATTGGGTTGTGACAACTAGTTTGGGTGGCTCGATGGCAATAAGTTTGATTTGCACCCACAAGCTTGATGTGAAGCAAAGTAAAGGGAGCTACAACAACCATTGTTCGCATCCATCTACTAGTAAGCAAAAGTGGTTTTCGATAGTTTGACCATGGCAATCATTGATGATTAACAATGGTGACTGATGTGACATTGTTGATGCAGGGCTCCTTCTACCTCTTTGGGTTGATGTTGTGATGTGATCAAGGGAGCTGTCTAAGAAGACCAATAAAAGGCTAAACCTAATCATGGGCCAATAACTCGAGCAAGGGCTAAGAATGCTCAAGTTGGGCTGACTTAGGTATCTCTACTTGTGGGCAAAGATGGATTAAAATAAATGGACTAGATTTGGGAGCTTGAGAAGAATAAAAGAGCCGTAGATTTTCTCTAATTTTCAAGTAATTTTCATAGATTAATTTGGAGGCTTAATTAGTCTTGTGCCTCTTAGTGTTTTCTAAGTCATTATGGTGTCTTTTAGCCATTCCATAGCTAATAA
>JANHAO010013913.1:0-15612 GCA_026873985.1 Saraca asoca | reverse complement strand
TGAGTTCCACACTGACACTGAAGCTCATCAATACAATTAGGGTTTTGTAATCTCGGGGATGAGAGCTCATGGCTTTTGCTAATGCCGTTTTGATCGTTCCTTCTTTCTCTCCAATCAATTCTCGAAACGATGATCATAAGCTCTCACTTGTGTGTTTTCATGGAGAAACAAGTTCTGGGTCTGGGAGTTCTGTGTTTTGTGTTGGGTCACGTGCGAAGAGGACTGATTTTGTGAACGGAAAGAGGAGGCTGAATGCCATTGATACTCGCATTGTTGAAAATGCCCAGACCAAGTCCAGTATTGAAATCCCAGTCACTTGTTACCAGGTAATGAATCTGTGTTTCTCGTATTGTGTTTAGAAGCCTCTGCTTATAGCCTAAACATTTCCACCTTTGGAATTTCTTCTTTTTGGACCCTCTTGGATGGTGGAGGTTGATCGGAACTGTTCAGCAACTGCTGTACAATTTCAAGTTTATAATTAGTGTGTAATAAAAAAAACAATTGATTATTTGTTCGCCCTGTACAAACTCATCCCTATAAGGTTATTTATTTATTTAATATCTTGAACTTGCCTCAAATCACCTTGCTAGCTTATCGGTCTACCTGACAAAGCTGAGAAAGATGAAATTGTTAAGTCGGTGATGAGCTTGAAAAAGGCAGAAATAGAAGAAGGTTACACCATGGATGTTGTTGTCTCTCGCCAGGTAAAAAGATATGCAATTGTGCTGTGATAAAATTTTTTCTTACACAATTTGGTTTCAGATACGTTGATGAAGTTATGTGTTATTGTTGTTGCTCTTAATTGCTTTGCAGGATCTTCTAATGGATGTAAGAGATAAGCTTCTTTTTGAGCCAGAATATGCTGGTGATCTGAAAGAAAAGATTCCCCCTAAATCTTCTCTTCGTATTCCTTGGTCTTGGTTGCCTAGTGCTCTATGCCTTCTTCAAGAGGTACTCTTGGCATGTCCTCCAGTCAGTCGGATTTAAGGTTTAATATTTCAAGGGCACAGGATTTTCTCTGTCCTCTCTTGATTTTTTTATTTTTTATTTTAATTCTTCTGCTGTCAAATAACTTTATTCAGGTTGGAGAATCAAAGGTGGTCCTGGACATTGGACGCGCAAGCCTTCAGCATCAAGATGCCAAGCCATATACGCATGATTTACTTCTCTCTGTAGCATTAGCTGAGGTAATACACGTCAAAAAGAGGTCAGGAACTTACTCCTTCAATTTGTAGCAGCCTTGTTATGCTTCCTTTCCTCATCATAGGTGCTTTCTTGAAGTGTGCCATTGCAAAGATTGGCTTTGAGAAGAACAAAGTGTCGCGAGGTTTTGAAGCTCTTGCTCGTGCTCAGTGTGTTCTCAGAAGTAGCCCATCACTTGCAAAACTGACGCTTCTTTTGCAGGTAAGAGGACACACTCTTCTTCAGTATATTGGCATAGTAAAATCTCAGTATGCTAGAATTGTAATTACCATATTGTTACTGCTTGGAGACATGATACTACGTTAGATTTCGTTGTTTTATGAATTCTAGATCGAACAATCTCTTGAAGAGCTTGCACCTGCTTGCACATTGGAGCTATTGAGTATGCCACAGACCCCTGAGAATGCTGATCGAAGACAAGGAGCAATTGCAGCCTTATGTGAATTGCTCAGACAAGGTCTTGATGTTGAAACTTCTTGTCAAGTTCAGGACTGGCCTTCCTTTTTAAGCCAAGCATTCAGTAGGTTGCTGGCTACAGAGATAGTTGATCTTCTTCCTTGGGATAACGTAGCTGTAACTCGAAAAAATAAGAAGACACTAGAGTCGCAGAGTCAAAGGGTAGTAGTAGATTCAAATTGTTTCTACAGGGCTTTTATAGCTCATATGGCACTTGGATTTTCAAGCAAGCAAAAGGACTTGGTAATGTCCTAGTCTGAAGCTTAATTACTATGCTAGTATTTTTCTTCTCTTCATAGGCAATATGACAACTTTGATTAGTAGGTTTCATTCCACACTCCCTGAAAATGATTTTTTTCATTTCGGTTTAATACTGGATATTTATGTAATTGTGCAGATTAATAAAGCAAGAAGTATATGTGAATGTTTAATGGTTTCAGAGGGCCTTGATCTGAAATTTGAAGAAGCTTTTTGCTTGTTCCTTCTTGGACAGGTATACTGTTGCTAATTGCCTTGGTGCTTCTTCATTAAGTATAATGATGGTTATTAGTTTCTTTCCCAATTCTCACTGGAATATCTGTAGTTCAATACCCTAATAATGTGTTTGTAATTTCTAGGGCACAGAGGCTGAGGCAGTTGACAAGCTTAAGCAGCTAGAGCGAAACTCAAATCCTAGCCATAATTCAGTCTTGGGGAAGGCAAGAGTAGATGTGTCTGCAAATCTGTCATTGGTATTTCTCACTATTATCTGTTCAAAATAATGTGGTTCAACCCTGTTCAAATTCTTAGCCACCGTCTGCCTCTAGTATGCGTTCGGTTCCAAAATCTATTGTGTTTTGGAATAATGCTTGCTTAGAGTCTCTGGCATCAGCTATGTAATATATTTGATGTGATATATTGCAGTAGTTTTCTGATATAGAAGTTCTAACTATGGGTGTCAACACTTAAATTTCTCAGCTTCAGGAAAATCCTTTTGCAATTGATGTTGTGTTTTATACATGATTATGGCTGATTTATAATGCCTTCAAGAACTATCATCCATATTTACAGTTTGGTTTAAAGCTTCCAATTTCTCATCTCAGACCGTTTGCTGAACTTGACCAGGAAATGTGGCTGAAGGATGCTGTGCTTGCCTCATTTCAAGATACACAAGATTGTTCTCCATCTCTGGTGAGATCAGTTATGCTACGCTATAGATAGTAATAATCTTGGTTTTAAATGTATGATGTTTGTAAAATTTACATCTCTGCAGGGCAATTTCTTTAGGACTGGGAAGAAAATTTCTGGAAGTAAGAGAAGTAATGGAGCCCCACAAAGCTTGCCAACTATATGCCATAGACCACTCTCTTCCTCTGTTGCCTTAGGACGAAGAGAATTTGACGAACCTAGTTCATATATGAACTCTTCTCCCCATTTAGGGTTTGCTGTTAAGCAGCTGGCACCTACTGATCTTCAAAGTTCACTTCTATCTGGCAAAAATGACGATGGGAGCAATCTTAGTGAGTCACCTATTCAACTGAAAAGAAGTCTCGGCTCTCATCGTAATGTAATTTGGGATACTGACTTCACTCATGGACACATATTTGGAAGAATTGCATATTTCACCGTACTAGGGTGCATTGTGTTTGTAACCTTGAAGTTGTTCAGAATGAATATAAGCAAGAGAATAAATGGTTCTCATTGGGCCTCTGCTAGAGCCAATAGTGACATTGCTTGGCCTGTGGATTCTTCTGCAGACCCCAATGTAGGGCCTGCTCATATTAAAGGAAGTAACTTTGGTGACAGACTGAGGAAGCTCCTGGCAATGGTTAAGATACCGATTATGAATCAGTCAGATTGGGGAAATCAAACTGATTCATGGTCTACTTCTACTTCACTATCCTCACGTTATGTGTACAGGAGCTTGATGCCTGTGGAAGAAGCAGAAACCCTTGTGAAGCAATGGCAAACAATCAAAGCTGAAGCTTTGGGGCCTAGCCATAAAGTTCATAGCCTAGGTTTAGTCCTTGATGAATCAATGCTTGCTCAGGTAGTACTTCTGTGTCTGTGTGCTACAAAATTAAAAAAAAAAAAAAGATACACTAACATTTGATCCTAATATATGATAATATTTTATATCTTGCAGACTTTTGAGTTTTTAAATCTATATTAAATTACAAATATTTGTTTTCTCAAATTTAAGGCATCCTATTGGTTGAAATTCTAGCTTCACAAGATCAGACAGGGATAATTTATATTTGCAGAACTATTGCAGTTTGTCATTTGAATTACTTTATTATTACATGTGTTATGTATCAATTTCTTGTTTTTAAGATTGATTACATATACTATGAGTTTGCTTGAAAAGAATTTGTTGGTTTCACTTACTTGAGACAAACGGGAACAAATAAACTGTAATTGATGGTAATGCCGACTTAATGTTGTTTTGACAGTGGCAAGCTTTGGCTGACACTGCAAAAGAAAGATCTTGTCACTGGAGATTTCTTCTGCTGAAACTGTCTGTCCTGCGAGCTGACATTCTATCGGATGAGATTGGAGATGAAATGGCAGAAATAGAGGCTCTCTTAGAGGAAGCTGCTGAGCTTGTTGATGATTCTCTGCAGAAAAACCCAAACTACTATAGGTGAGACAACATTCGCATGAACAACTGGAAACTAATCTAGATTGCCAAGACACTGAAAATTTATTATTACGCTGCATTTCTGATCATCTCCTTGCTTTTGGTTGCCTATTTTATTTCTATCTTAACAATTGTCCTTGCTGATTAATTGCAGCACTTACAAAGTTAAGTATGTCCTGAAGAGGCAAGATGATGGATCATGGAAGTTCTGTGACAGTGATATACAGACCCCATAAAATATTAGGTCGTCTCTAGCGATGCCACGAAAACCAATATTTGCTGCTAACATACTTCCTTAAATTTTCCTTTACGGACTCTCTTACTAAATTCGAAGAGGTTCTCGACTTGGGCGGATGATGACTTCTCAAAATTGACTGTGATACGATGCAGAAAAACTAATCGTCTTGCCCCTATCCTTCCTTTCCCTCATCCAGATTACTTGTAAAGGGCTGATTGATTCTCATATTCATAGGTATTTGCGAGAGAATTATTGTGCAGTTAATTTTTTATTTATTATTATTTTTGTCCACAATGCTAACAAAGTAATATTAAAACACACGTTATGGGAGTCTACAATCTTCATTTCTTTTATGTTGATTGTATCGCTACTACGAGTATTCAGTGGAAATCCTTAAACCTGATGGGTTCATAGAGGTGTTTTCGTCCACATTTTGACTGTCGCCCATGTTCATCTGTCGTGTATATATATACATATATATATATGTTCTGTTCCAGTAACAGAAATATGATAACGTTCAAGGTCTCTCTGTTGTTTCACACTACAATTTTCCAACGTAACTGGTCGTCCTGCGGAATTGGTGCAAACTACTTTATAAAGCACTCAGGCCTACAACACAGTGAATTGCTATTTACTTTCATCTTAACTCAGTCTATTGATCATCATCTCCCAATTCAGAGCCAGAGCCTTTGCCGCCATTCTTCGTGTTGGGGATAATTAATTGAATTAATTCGTAAGGGTTACATCCTTAAGCAATAAATCTTTAAGTCGTACGATTATCAAGGGAATTCAACAATACCAAGGAAGCTAATTGGTTATTGAACCCTGCACATCATCTACCAACCGCTTATCAATTTATTATAGCTGCAGGCTTAGAGTCCAGCTTTCTTCCGCCTGAGATATACAGATACAGAAGCAAACCAAAGTAAAGCATATAGTGACATGGCCTATACAGGACCGAATACTATAATTAATCAAAGTTTCTTGACCACCACAGACACAAAAGACCAAGCATCAGGACAGGCATGAAATTCTAAAAGCCACCACGGAGACGCAGAACAAGATGAAGAGTAGACTCTTTCTGAATGTTGTAATCAGCTAAAGTCCTTCCATCCTCCAACTGCTTCCCAGCAAATATCAATCTCTGCTGGTCTGGTGGGATCCCTTCTTTGTCTTGGATCTTGGCTTTCACATTGTCAATTGTGTCTGAACTTTCAACTTCCAAGGTGATAGTTTTTCCGGTGAGAGTCTTCACAAATATTTGCATTCCACCACGTAAACGCAGCACAAGGTGGAGAGTTGATTCCTTCTGAATATTGTAATCAGCCAAAGTTCTTCCATCCTCCAACTGTTTTCCCGCAAATATCAACCTCTGTTGGTCAGAAGGGATTCCCTCTTTGTCTTGGATCTTAGCCTTCACATTGTCAATAGTGTCTGAACTCTCAACTTCCAGGGTAATTGTTTTCCCAGTAAGAGTCTTCACAAATATTTGCATTCCACCTCGCAGACGGAGCACCAGGTGGAGCGTGGACTCCTTCTGAATGTTGTAGTCAGCAAGTGTTCGGCCATCCTCAAGCTGCTTACCAGCAAAAATGAGCCTTTGCTGGTCAGGAGGAATTCCCTCTTTGTCTTGGATCTTAGCCTTCACATTGTCAATGGTGTCTGAACTCTCAACTTCCAAGGTAATGGTTTTCCCAGTGAGGGTTTTAACAAAAATCTGCATACCACCACGAAGCCGGAGAACAAGATGGAGGGTAGACTCCTTCTGGATATTGTAGTCAGCCAAAGTTCGCCCATCCTCAAGCTGCTTCCCAGCAAAGATGAGCCTTTGCTGGTCAGGTGGAATGCCCTCTTTGTCCTGGATCTTAGCCTTCACATTGTCAATGGTATCAGAGCTCTCAACCTCAAGAGTAATGGTCTTCCCTGTAAGGGTTTTAACAAATATCTGCATACCCCCGCGAAGCCGGAGAACAAGATGGAGGGTAGACTCCTTCTGGATATTGTAGTCAGCCAAGGTTCGCCCATCATCAAGCTGCTTCCCAGCAAAGATGAGCCTTTGTTGGTCAGGTGGAATGCCTTCTTTGTCCTGGATCTTGGCCTTGACATTGTCAATAGTGTCAGAGCTCTCAACCTCAAGAGTGATGGTCTTCCCCGTAAGGGTTTTGACAAAGATCTGCATACCCCCACGAAGCCGAAGAACAAGGTGGAGGGTAGACTCCTTCTGGATATTATAGTCAGCTAGTGTTCGCCCATCTTCAAGCTGCTTCCCAGCAAAGATGAGACGCTGCTGATCTGGTGGAATGCCTTCTTTGTCTTGGATCTTTGCCTTGACATTGTCAATGGTATCTGAACTTTCTACCTCAAGAGTGATAGTCTTGCCAGTGAGGGTTTTCACAAAGATTTGCATCTATCACATAATATAGATCAATAAATCGATGTTAGCATCCCAAAATTCTAGCTAGACATAATGAAATTATTCATCTCTTGAAGTAAATGTCTAAAAATTAACAGCAAACTAGTATAAATATCCCAATTTTGATAGGAAATGGCCCTAAACAAGGAACTAAAAATATCCAAGAATCAAAGACCCTTAAACAGAAACTTAAAGATTCTATCACCAACAAGAGAACATTAGACAAAAATACACAAGACTATTTACATGCTTGTTCAAGAAAAGATTTCATCCACTCATCCAGTCTTGATGAAGACCGATCCTGTAAAACCAAATGTTACCTCACAAGCCCCAACAAATTTAGGTTTATCACAAAACCAATTCACTTTCCCATGCTTCTGGGAAATCAAAACTTCCGTCAGGAACCTAATTTACCCAGAATTTCATCATCAAATAAATCTCATATAACTAATTTCTACACGAGACATATAAGCTTGCAAAATCCAATAGGACAATTCTACCATATGCATTAAGTGGCATTATAACAACCATATCCAATCCAATAACTTCTGAGCAACATAGTTATTTTGAAATAGATCATGTTCGTATCACCAAGCCAAACCCTAAAACCCCTAGTCGAATTCCCTTTGCATGAAAAATTCAATTATAATCATATCTCTATCGATAAAATAACAAAAACAAGTGCACGGGTGAATATAGCTATCACATATGTAGAACAAAACATCAGTTAGACGCATTCAACTTGTTTGGCATTATAAGAGAAAATTTAAATTATACTCAACTTCTGTGGAAGAATAGAGAAAAGCTAAGAATACCTTGAGAGAATCTGATTTGCGTCCCCTGCTTCACGAAATCAAACTCAAAATGGGCATCGCTTAGGCTTAATTTATAGAAGGAACGTGACCGACTTATTCACCAGATGGCGCATAGCGTAACCATGACGCTGTTTTTCATTTTTTATCGGCGTAACCGTAACGCTGTGTTTGCTTTTTTTTTTTTCGCCGTAACCATTACACTGTAATTCCAAAATGTCAAAATAATTTTATAACTGCTTAGAAAGCTTTTTAAAATTAATAAATTATAAAATTGTCTCAGAAATTTTTCTAATTTAGAGTGTAAAATAATAAACATCTAGAATTACAACGAAAAACTTTCTTAAGATATTTCTTTTATTATAAAATTACAGCAAAATTATGTTATAAATTATAAATATAATTTATAAACTTACAATTTCATGCAAGTTACGCAAATTTCCGTTAATGTTTAATGATTTATCTTAATTTTAAATTTTCATATCATCCTTTATTTAGGAAAAAAATTCTTAAAATAATTTTCATCGGTCATTATTAAAATGAATTATTTTAATTCATCAAAACTAATAAATGGATTAATATATTCTTTAAACAAATCCCAATTATAATTATTTCTGTACTGTAGGTTACCAAAAAGGAAGGTTTTTATTTTTCCTAAAAACAACCAAATTAGGGTTGGGCTAAGTCGGCCCATTAAGAAATATTTATATCGGACCAGAAATTCGCGTGCAAAAGAGTTTCTTTCTGCTGCAGAGTCCGTTGCGTGCCAAAAAAATGAAAAAATAAAAATAATAATCTTCATTTTCAAGAGTGAGCTGTGTAACAGGACAAGAGAAGCATTGGACGGCGAATCACAGCAACGACGATGGGTCGCCAAGCCGTCACCAAATTGATCGCTTCATTTGCATCACGCAAAACCTCTTCTTCTTCCTTGTTTCAGATCCGCCACTACACGGCGGCGCCGCCACCACCACCCGCCGTCTTCGTTGACAAGAACACTCGCGTTATCTGCCAAGGCATCACCGGGAAGAATGGCACCTTCCACACTGAACAAGCCATTGAATATGGCACCAAGATGGTATACTTCTCTCTCCGCTACGGTGCTTGTAAGACTATCTGCTATGTGTAAGAAAAAAGGACGCCGTTTTTCGTTTGAATATTCTGGTGATCTATGAATTATTACCTTTTCTTCTTTCTAATTGGTTCTAGTTTTGTTTTTTTTTGGGGGGGGGCATTTTGTTATTGTTGGCTATGTCTGCTTAGCATATCACTGAATTGTACTAGAAATACTGTTGAATTGCATTTTGATAGCTCTACTTGTGATTATTGAGCTTAAATGCTGTTGCTATTGAACTTATTTCGTTTAGATTATGGGCTTGAGGAAAACTCCATCTCCTACGTGCCTTTCATAAGGATTTGATGAACTCTGCTGGCAGTTGAAGTCAAACCTTTTGACAATTTGAGTAAATTATTGGTCAGTGATATCATTTTGTTATTCTGTCTATACAGGTTGGTGGTGTAACGCCAAAGAAGGGTGGAACCGAACACTTGGGACTTCCAGTGTTCAACACTGTTGCTGAAGCAAAGGCTGAAACAAAGGCTAACGCTTCTGTCATCTATGTTCCTCCCCCATTTGCTGCGGCTGCCATCATGGAAGCAATGGAGGCAGAATTGGATCTTGTTGTCTGCATTACTGAAGGAATTCCTCAGCATGATATGGTAATTTAGTTTTACAATATAATAATGTGGTTGGGTTTGTGTTCCATATGGCATTCTGAATTTGTATTATACAAATGTTGACTTTGTTTCGCAGAATTGTAACAAGTGGAGTATAGAAATTTTTATTTCCTTTCTTGTGTCTATAAGATGGATTCTATTGTATTGCATTTATGTATCTAATGCATGTTTAAGTTCCTAGAATGTTTTGTGTGGATGTTATCACTACGGTATCTATGCATGCCTGTACTCAGATAAGTTATTATCATTAGTATTTTTAGAAAAATCAGATGTTAAATTTCTATTTGTATTTGTGAGAAATGGGATGACTTAATTCTGCGGTTGACAGCAGAAAGCTAGAAATATTGTGGTTTGCCTTTTGCTTTCTGTATCATGAATAGTGATGAAATCAATAATTTTATTAACTTCAGGTACGAGTGAAAGCTGCTCTTAACAGGCAGTCTAAAACTCGTCTGATTGGACCAAACTGCCCTGGTATCATCAAGCCTGGGGAATGTAAAATTGGAATCATGCCTGGTTACATTCATAAGCCTGGTCGGATTGGAATTGTTTCCCGTTCTGGTACCTTGACATATGAAGCGGTAAGCCCTAATTTTGATGTCATGAAGACTATATTGGTGGGAATATACTTTTGTTGCAATAGTTTATCAGATTGCTTTATATGTGCTGGTGAAATGATTACATTATGCAAATGTTTGTGACTGGACAATGGTGAGTTAATAACATGTGACAAAAGAGATATTGACACATTGTAATTTGAACTGTTTGCTCTGTTCTGTTTATATGTTATGCCTCTTTCCTTTATTGATACATACTACATAGTCTATGAATTTCCATTTGTGACTTGGTATTCCTGTAAATCTTGCATGTTTGTAAGGTTTTACCTTTCTAGTGACTTTTGATGCCCGCAGTACTTCGGGTTGCCTTGATAAAGCATGTATTTTTTTTTCCCCTTGAAAATTCAGGTTTTCCAAACTACTGCTGTTGGCCTTGGACAATCAACTTGTGTGGGTATAGGAGGAGATCCATTTAATGGCACAAACTTTGTCGATTGCATTGAGAAGTTCCTGGCAGATCCTCAGACAGAAGGTACTTTATCATATTTTGGTTTCTGTGTTATAAATTGACTGCATGGGTTCACTTTAGCTATTGAAAAGGCTTGTAGATGAATCTGAGTTACATTTTCTGTTAATAGTTGTCTTCTAATTATATCAAATAAATCTAGGCTAAACTGCAGTACCCCCAACTGTAGGCCTTGTGTTGTTTACCCCTTGCTTTCAAACTTACCACTCAAATGCACAAGGTTTCCCATTGTTCACATCATCCCCTTCCTCTAGGCATCTGGTGACTTCTTTTTTCCTTTTTTGACAAAATTAAAAATTTCATGTCTGAAATTGGAAGGTGCTGGCAAAATGATCTTTGAATTATAAAAATGGCCATAGTAATTTTTGAATAATAGTCCATTTATACAATTTCATCCCTTTGTACATATAATTTTATCCCTGAACAATATGGTGGAGAGATAGAATTGTATAGACAAAGTATTTTTTAGGGTTTACTATGGCCATTTTTATAATTTAGGGATTATTTTGCCAATGTCTTACAATTTTAGGGATGAAATTATTAGTTTTGTCCTCTTTCTTTTTTCTTGGGGGGGGGGGGGGTTAGGAATCACATTGGGTGAGCTTCCAGGATGGGATAGGACTGCACAAGATTGTTTTTTAATCTGTAAGTATGGTCTTCATTAGAATGGATGGGATCCGCCTTGGCAGTGAATAGCATCACTCATAGAAGCCCCTGGAAATTCATCTCTCAGGTTTATTCTTTTTACATTCCCTTTGTTCAATTTTCTATAGGGGATGGGATTTGTTTTTGTTTCTAGGAGTATCCTTGGTTGGGAGAGCCTATCTTTTCAGTTCATTTTCCATGTCCTTATTTGTCTCTCTTCACTTCAGAATGCTGTTATTTATTCTTTTGCTGAACAAAAAGGTACGAATTTATTGTGGAATTTTCATTTCTCTAGAAATCTTAATGAGAGAGAGACTTCTAAGTTGTTGATCTTATTAATTATTAAATTTGTTGAACTCTTTTCACTTTTCACTTAATCCGGAGAGTTGTGTTTGGTCACAGGGAAAAAAAGAAAACTTTTTGGGAAGTGGCAAGACTTGCTGTTCTATTGTATATATGGTTGGAAAGGAATATTAGAATTTTTAAACAGCAATTTGAGCCTATGGTTTTGGTGTGGGATAAGATAGTGTTTGTTGCTTTGCTGTGGCTTAAAGCTCATGGTTTTTTTCTTGGGATTAGTTTGACTGATTTGGAAAGGGATTGGGATATCTGTCTTGGAACTTTGATTGATTGTTATCTATGTAACTTTTAGTCTTTAAGATTTTCTGTATTTTTGAGGATGACTCGTCCTCTTTATTTGTAATCCTTTCCTTCTCCTAATAATATTTTCCTTTTCTATCCAAAAAAGAAAAAAAAAAAAAGATTGTTTGTTATCCAGAAGTACATCTGTCATGTTTGTCTTATGCTGATTACATGTCTCAGTACAGGATCTTGTGAACTTGGATGGATTATGATATAATTACATAAGATTGTATTTTTTTCTTGTGATATTTAGGAGAATTCTTGTCCTCTGTCCATGTACATTCTTTCTCTTTCTTAATAACATTTTCTATTTTCCTATAAAAATATGATATCATAATACCTGTCTTTGTTAAACGACTTTGGCCATCTTGTATATATCAACACCACTAGTAAGCAAGTTCTTAATTTGTTTGTCTTTACTGATATGCTTTGGGTTTCAGGTATCGTTATCATTGGAGAAATAGGGGGAACTGCAGAAGAGGATGCAGCTGCATTAATTAAGGTTTGTTTTTAATGTAGTACCTGTGTACAATTTCTGCTGTGTACTTAAATATTTGTATTTGCAAAGTTATGGTTTGTTTGTTTGTCTGGTGAAAAAGGAATACGATTTTATTGCTTCTTACCTCTTCTGCAGAAAGAAACTACTGTTCATTTTAGTGTTAGGTATTGCAGAATGCAAATGTTCCTTAGGTGTTGATTTATATTAAATGAATGCTTGATGCCCTTTATTTCAATAAGAAAGAGAAAAACATGTAAGATCTTGCTTATCATATTTTATCCAGGAGTAATTGATTTTATGGATGATTCTACAGGAAAGTGGGACTGAGAAAGCTATTGTTGCATTTATTGCTGGATTAACTGCTCCCCCAGGCCGTCGTATGGGTCATGCTGGAGGTAAGATCTTTTAATGAAGTTTTAATTCTGATGGCAAATATCTTTTGTTCAAGTTGTCTGTCCTAGCAAGTCTCTATACTAAGAAATTGGGTTTCTACTTTCTAGTGCAGCTTGTCTGACATTTGTGGTTATCATCAACATGCTGCAACATTATTAACATATGCAGCTTACACTCATTTGATTGCCTAACAGGGATTCCACAAGAGTGATTGGTTTAAAAGCTGATTTTCTGGAAGTTACTTAAGCACTGTTCTTGCCTGATAGTCACGGCAAATTGACAATTTGCTTGAATTCTTTTTTGCAGCAATTGTGTCAGGTGGCAAAGGTACAGCACAAGACAAAATTAAGACCCTCAGGGAAGCTGGCGTCACAGTTGTGGAGTCTCCTGCCAAAATTGGAGTTGCCATGCTTGATATCTTCAAGCAGAGGGGCCTGGTGCAATAGTTCAGGAAATTTAGCATTTTCTAAATCAAATGTGCTTTTTGTTTTAGATGAACAAGTTGAAAAAACTTGATTTCCTTCAATTATATTGGGTCATGTTTCCTTTTTGGCTTGGCAAGGAGAGGTATGTCAAAATAAAAGCAATTTATGTTGCTTGAGATTTTATAGAAAGATTGAAACTGGCCCTTGCAGCTCCAATATTTGTGGTGCTGTTTGTTCTGTTAACAATAGCAGTATTCTTTGCAGTGAATTTCATACCACTTTAATTTTCATTTTGGACTTTGAGCACTGCTTGTTAACTTGGTGTTCTATCTATGGGCTTCATGTTGAGTCATAAATATTTTGTTGCGAGATATGCACCGAAACACCGTGACCATGAGAAAGGAATTCCACAAAAATAATCACTTTCTTGACTCTATCAATCCTGCTATTTTTACATGTTATCTTCTCCTTTTATTTCCATATCCTCTATAAAATGAGTTCCACTGTAATATTGTTCCGGTGTATAGCCAAGCTAGAAGAACAATGTGTCAGATATCACATGCCCTAAGTTGGAACCACAAGCAACTATAGGACCATGTGGTTGTAGTATGTCTATTTCTTAACCTCAAGGCTGGGATACGTTCTCTCTGCTTCTGGTGTTTTCACAGACGATATTACAAATTTACAATAATGTTTCCCCTATACAGGGTGCTCAAAATTGAACAAACACGAGGTAAGTTTAAAAGTAGAAACATAACAAAGTTTAACAAATTCAATAAGCTTCTAAGGGGAAGTGTGCACTTTTGTTGCCCTGTAAGCAGCACGGTTGTGGCCTCTTTATGCAAAATGCGTGGAAGGTGCACCGAGAGTTGTAAGTTGGCCCGTTGCAAGAAAAATCGACGAAAAAAAAAATAAAAATGGAACGAAAATTAATAAAATGAATGCCGATTTCTCATGCCTTCCACTATGAAGTGGGAAAAAAACTCGAACAGTTTTATTGCAGTGAAGCATCCGACCAATTTGAGACGATTATACTCTAGTGGGCTTATGGTACGAAGTGTAATGTTTGCTCTTCCTTATTTGCACATTGATACATTTATTTACAAAAAAAGAAAAAGAAAAAATTTGTGTTTGGGTTCATCAGAAATTAGAAATCTCCATCTGAGATGAATCTTCTAAATCCCACGATCATTTTGTTTTTATTTTCGATTTTATTAATTCATTTTTTTTGTCAAATTTGGGAGTTGACGTTGAAATAGTGTGTTTACTTTAACCTCATGGACTATTGTTTTGTACTATAGATACAACTGATTGGAAGCAGGACAATCCAAGATGACTATACTCTGGTGCGATTAAGGTGTTGAGAATATCAAAATGATTTTTTCTTAAGAATATTAAGAGTAATTATTTAAAAGTCTTTTCATTTTTCTGTCTAGGTTCTTTATGCATGTATTTGTTGAAATATTAGCGTAGTTACCAAGCAATCATTTATGAAATGCCAAACAACCACCTAGAAATTACTATTTTGCATTAGTCCAAGGTTCAACCTAATATGATTAGTTCTAGAATCATTTATGAAGTCTATAAATATGTGGCTTTTTTATGTGTATAGTATTTTGAACAAGTTTCACTAGTAAATACAAAGTTTCTCTCTTATTTTATGTTGTTTATATCTTTTGGGTTTGTTCAACTTTGTGGATGTTTATCTTCATCCTTTGGTTGGTGATCTTGGGCTAGTGTAACTCGGTTGCACTGCATTTCTCTGCATAAGGTAAGAAGTGCAACGTTTATTCCTCCTCGTTTGCATATATTACAAAAACAATTTAATGTTTGGGTTCATCAGAAATTCAAAATCTCCAATTGAGGTGAATTAAAGCTTTGACATCAATTGAGATTGAGTTCATAGAGTTTGAAACGTTGGATGATGCAATGCTAGGTTGTGGTACAAAAAGTATGCTTGGTGATTGGGTTCGAGGTTAGATGCAGTGAGGTTTGCCACATCAACAAAAAAGAATTTATGGGTTGGAGTTGGGTATGCAACACACAAGGGTTCTGTGATAAGAAGCATGTCTAAAGAATTGATAGGAGGAATGGCCATAGGCTGTTCACACACAAAGGGTGTAAGGCTAGACTGTGTGTCCATCTAAATAAGGAAAAAGGAAGTAGTGCATTTCAAAGTTTGATTAAGAATACATTGGACATGAGGTTTGGTCGTGCTTGTCGAGGCGCATCGAATTAGTAATTTATAAAACGGATTACTCTACTCTACTTGTAGCATAGAGCAACACCGGGTCGAATCCAAGGACCCTTTATAGATGTTATCAATCTAATTAAGAGATGCAATCGGGGGGGGGGGGGGGAGGGGTGGTTTGGACAGAAACTAAGCTACACTAACATGCATGCAAAACAGAAACTACAACACAAACACACAAACAACCAGCCAAGG
>JANHAO010013912.1:0-15609 GCA_026873985.1 Saraca asoca | reverse complement strand
AACATATCAAAAGCTCAATGCATTGCTAGTTTTCCTATCCTCTTCTACAATAGATCATGAAGCCATAATCATATAGTCAACCAAATCAATTGAAGCCAATCAATTCAAAAAACTCAGTAAAAATAGAGAGGAAATAGGAAATAAATGGCTAACAATTAAATATAGAATGAAAGGACAAAACCTCTTCGTTAATCTTCAAGTGTTGTAGCCGCTTGGACTGGTTACAACTTTAGCCTTCCATGGTAGGCCAAAAATACAAGGAAAAATGGAAGAAAAACAAGCTAATGTAAGCTACCAGAAACCACCCTAAAACTACACTAAAACTCAACATCAAAGCTAAAGCAAAAGTCTCTCTGCCATATGGTTTCACCTGGGTAAAGAAGGGAACACAGAATGCTTAGTGGGAATAGGTAGAAAGCTGACTGGTTTTGCTTTCTGCCACTGCATTGCATGTGGAGCTCTTTGACAAACTGCTTTCTCTGCTTCTTCTACTCTCTTTCAGGTCTTTAGCTGGCTGAGTGTGTATTGGATGAAAAGATGGTGCAAGGGACTCAAGATCCATGCCAATTGGGGCCAAGAAAGTCCAATTCTGCATTAGCCCATTTTACATCAACTCTGCCTCTTTGTTGTAGCTAATATTTGATGCCCAATTTGATCTCTTCAACTCTGGACGTCTTCATATGAAATGTGGCCTTATGTGTTAGCTTCTATTTGAGCTTAGTTTCACTTCAATTGGACTCATATTTCTCCAAATATGGTCTGATATGTGTGCAGAGGTTGGCTACCCAAGACAGTGTTCTGGCAAAATTCTAGTGTTGGATTCAACTCAAAATTAAGATAACCAATCATGCAATTTAGTCTTAGATGTCTTCATGAAAGTTGTATATCTATCTCTTATATTTCCTACAAGAAAAGAATCACATTAATTGGACAAGGGTAGCTCATGATATGGCCAAATTACAGAAACTGCTCAAATTGGCACAATTATGCAGAAGTTTCCATAGTGAACCAATTGATATAAAATCACCAATACACACAAACACAGCTGGAATTAAATCATTTTAGCCCTTAAAATGCTAAGTATGAGGACAAATAAATGTATCAAATATTGTGTTATCAATGCTATAAGCTAATAAGCTTTTGTCTAGAACTTTTTCTATTAAAATGTGTTCATTGTATGGTTGGGTTCATTAACTCAATTTGTCACTCCACTTAAGCCGTGAGGTTTTCTTTATTGTGTTATTGTAAATGATACATCTAAAAATAATGATTGTATAATTGGGTAACTAAATGGTATAATGGTATTATTGTTTTGATTGATTGTGTTTGCAAATTAATTGATATGGATCCTTGAAAGATTCTCCAAAAAAACCTAAAAATGCAAATTGAAATTGTATATGGCCATGAACATGATGGAGAGACAAGGGGAGGTTAATGTCTTGGAAAAATAGGGTGATATGAAGAGGAATTGAAATGAAAAACAAAATTTGAAATGGTAAGTTACTTGAAGAATATTTTCTTGGGTCCATGTTGTTATTGTTTATAAATGGCTTTATGTATTTCAAAGTGAATTGATTGAAGTCTAGAAAATGTCTATATGTTTTCCATACTATTATTGATTTCAGGTGGCTTCATAAGCATCAAAGTGGATTAATTTGAATAAATGGTTATCATTTTCTGATGATATTGTGTGCACAAAAGTAGATTGAATTGAGTTTAGCCTATGATTATTTTTTTTAGTTTGGTATTGAATAATTTTTAATTAAATTAGCTTATTCTAGATAATGTTCCTTTTTCTTTTCAGTTGGGAATTGATTAGTTGATTGTCATTTGTTTATATTCATATAAGTTATTGAAGTGATGGAATCTGATGGTGTCATGAAATGATAAATGATTGAGTATAAGCTAAGATTGAATAATGAATGGATAAAATTGTATAATAAAATTGAATTGAATATGATTGGATTGGTTATAATGTTCTTGAGTGTTAGGCATTTGAGGTGCATTATTTAGAGCTATTAATATTTGATTGCCATAATTTCACATAGTAGGATTTTTTTGACAGTGTTTTAGATTTCAAGTGAAATGATTTATAGGATGTCCATGTGCATGAAAGAAGACCAAAAGTGATTCTTGCTAAGTGATTAAAATTACAAGAGGTAATAATCTACTTGTACATTTTTAGTACTTACCTTGAGTTGTAATCGATGCTGAATAGGTTATGTCAAAATGGTGGTTTCTTTATGCTACTGTATCAAATCACTAATTGATATGTTTGTCTAAACTAATAGTTTACATGTGGATATAGATCATGGGTAGATTACACATTGGGAGAATCTTAATGAAACTATTGGATAGTAGCCTGTGAAACAATGAGTTTGGCATCCAAAAGTTGTATGATAGAAATGTTAATGTGAAATAGTACACTTAATTAGAAGTAGAAATGAATAATTGTGACCATATGGAAACTTGGTGATATAAATTTGCAATCAAGAAAGTGATTTAATCACTAGTAAAATTTAACTTATAGGAATAGTTTAATTATTAAAAAAATGCGTTAGGAGACAATTGGCATGGCTGACCTGAATATGACTTTGTGAAATTTATAGGTAAATAGCTCACTTTTTTGTAGGTGTTTTTATTGATAACTTGCCATAAAGAAATATTAGTCAAGATTTTTTTTGTTACTTGAATTTGATTTAGATGAGCTATTATAGAATAAGGTCATATCTAGTTTCCCCTCTACGTTATTGGAATAGTTAGTCAAACATCTAGTAAAACAAGAAATGTGAAATAAGTCAGGTAAGGTTCTTAAAAACAAGAATATTACGTTATGTTTATAGTTTGGTAATGGCAAACTGCATAGATGGGTTGTACAACTGCATATCTATTTTAGTTAAACTAAGCATTACTGTATGTAATTAAGGTTATATATTATTAATTGTGATATTGATATAATTTTATATTAGTAATAGATAGTATATAGAGGAAGTGATTTACTTACTTGATTTCATTAAAACTCACTATGTTTTCCTTGTAAAATGAAAAAAAAAAAAAGGTTTTAGGTTGTAGATATGTTCATGGTCCTGAAGACTACTTTGACTGAGAAGTATGACACAGGGTTTGGAGGAACATAGAGGAAACTGTTAGCCTAGGAAATCCTAGCTATACACTTTTTATTGATTTTGATGTTGAAAAACAATTTCAATAAATATCATAAACTAACTATATATTTTAGTATTTTATTTGTTTCGTAGGATTTAAAGTTACTCAAGTTGCTCAAAAGATCAACATTAGTATTAAGTTTTTATTTGATTTCTCAGGATCTCTTGTATTTGAAATCTTATCCAAATTACTCAATTATATTTTCTAAAACAATTTACATTAAGGTAAAATAAATCATTTAAAATGAGTTTTAAATTACATGTTTTTAAATAAACTTTTTCTATATTCTTTCACAAGTCAAACTTTTATAAAAATTATTTTTCACTATGTGAATCCATTCACGAATCGATTCATATTGAAAAACTTGTTAAATGAATTTGAATCAATTCATCAATCGATTCATGTAGAAAACTTTTCTTACCAAATATTTGGAACTTTTCCAAATCAATTCTATAATCGATTCGTAATCCCTTTTCAAAACACAACGAATTGATTCAATGATGAATTTTTACATGATCTGAATTAATTCATAAATCGATTAGTTAGTAATAAGTTCATTATAACAGTGACAAATCAATTCATGAATTGATTCAAGGATTGAAAATCAGTTATTTTGTAACTTAACTATAAATAAACCAAACCTCATTTTATTTTCATACTTTTCATAACTCAGTGTGATGAAAACACATAAAAACATAGAGCTTACACCTAATATTCATTACCTCATTTGGTTTGAAAGATTTAATTAATTCTTGAGCAATCTAAAGGAGATTTCTACTTAGCTAATTGAGATTTACATCTTAATTTACCGTTTATATCTCTTTACTATATCTTGTTCTACTTTTTAGATTTCTAGAGTTAGAAATTTCATATAAAGGAAGAGGTTGATCTCCCCTTTGCATCCTTCTAGAATTGTGAAGTTAATTACAATTGTAGGATGTGCATTGAATTCTTATAAATCTTTTTACCTGTAAGATTAATCATAGTTAGGTTAGATATAGAATTTTTGTATCATAGGTTTACAAGAGTCCTATAAAAATTCATGTTGTAAAACTAGTGTGTAAGAGCTAATTTAAATCCTATGTTAATAATAAAACTGATTATCCAATTAAAGATTGATATAGTGAAGCAGACTTGAATCATGATTTCAATTCAAATTGAACCACTTTAAAAATTTTGTATCTTGATTCTTTTCTTCATTGTTCATATACTATGGTATATTTTTTATTTCTACACTAAATCTATAATCTAGTTTTTTTGCATAATTTTTGTACTCTGGTTTTCTGGTAATTCAATTAACAAATAGCTTGATTGTTAATTCAATACTCTAATATAATTTTTGTAAACAAGAAAGTCTTTTGCTATGCATATTATATCTAGTTACAAATTACTTGCATACTGCATTTAGTTGTTAACTATTTGTATGTTAAATTCATTTAGATTAATAAATAGTATAAAATTTCCTAAAAGGAATAAGGGCAAGATCTTAATTCATATCCAATTTTGAGACCAACAGTTGATACTCTTTGTTTTTAACAAAATTTTGGATTCTATTATTGTTTTGCCTAACTATCCATTCTTGAATAGTCTGCCTACTTTTGACAGTGAAATTTTTGCTTTTTGGAATCATAAAATCAAGTCTTTTGTAGAAGCATTAGATGTAATCATGCTAGAAATTTTAGAATCAGGGTATGATTGTCCTAAAATATTTGTTGATGGAATTTTATAGCCTAAATCTAAACTACTATGGACTAAGGATGAATAGAGGAAACATCTCCTTGCATCCAAAGTAAAATGGGTTGTTATTAATTCATTATCTACTAATGAGCTTGAAAAAATATTCGAAATGTATAATAGCAAAGGAGATCTTGGATACCTTGGAGATTGCTTACATTGGCAGAATTGAAGCTAATACTAAGAAGGAAGGATAGTATTGCCTTTTGGCCAAACACAATGAAGACATAGAGGTAGTGAAATATCCTTCATTTTTCTATGGCTCTTATATTAGTGATATTGATAATGAATCAAATATTCAAACTAATGCTGAAACTGATAATGGATCTAATGATTTATATGAGGAAATCTATGAAGCATTGATTAAATCTAACAAGGAATTAAAGCAATTAAAAACTCAAAATGAAAATTTGCTTAAAAAGATTAAGCAACTTAAAAAAGAAAATAGTGATTTGAATATCTTAGCTGAGAAACTATTGAGTGAGAGCAAAGCATGTGATCATTGAGACTCTTACAAATCTGTGATAGAAAAACTGAATAAGGCTTTACAAGGATTTGCTAGTAATAATGCAAAATTTAACAGCAAGCTAGACAATCAAAAAGGCTCTTAAAACAAAGCTAGTTTAGGTTATAAACAAGCAAGGAAAGAGAAATTCTCATTGCATTACTTGCTTTTATTGTAATCATAGAGGTAATCATATTAAATTCTATCTATATAGAAATGGCACCTATGTGCTAAGACTAAATGAAAAACTGCTCTGGCTATCCAAAACATCTAATTTCAAAGTGAATGTTTCTTTACTATCTAATAAATCTAGACCCAAGATTAACTAGGTACTGACAAAACAAGTGCAATCTCTATTTTGCAGGATTATGGGAGGAAGGGAAGCAATCTCTGGTTCCTTGATAGTAGAAGCTCATGTCATATGATAGGAAATAGAAACAACTTCATCACTCTCACATCTATAATAGAAGGCAAAGTTACTTTTGGAGATGATACCAAAGGAAAAGTGATTGGAAAGGAAAAGTTGGTAAAATGCCTAGCTATTTTATTGATGATGTGCTCCTAGTTAAAGGTTTGAAACATAATCTATTAAGTATTAGTCAATTCTATGGCAAAAGGAACAAAGTAATTTTTAATTCAAATAAATGTCTAGTTATTAATGATAGTGATAAACAAGTTAAAGTTGTTGGATGTAGAATTAATAATATTACATAATTGACTTGCATGCTAAATCAAATCTAGATTCCTCTTGTTTAGTTAGTCTAAATGAAGATTCTTGGACCTAGCATAGGAGACTAGGACACATAATATGAAACTCATAGGAAAACTCTCTAGAAAGAATTTAACCAAAATTAAATTACACTAAAGATAGAATGTGTGATGCATGCTAGAAGGGAAAGCAAGTTAAATCCTCTTTTAAATCAAAAAAGGTTGTTTCTACTTCAAAACCCCTTGATATGCTTCACATGGATCTAGTAGGACCATCTAGGATTAGAAGCTATGGAGGATATCTCTATGTGCTTATAGTTGTAGATGATTTTTCTAGATTTACATGGACTATTTTCCTATCTCATAAAAGTGATACATTTGAAACCTTTAAAAATTTAGCAAGTGTAATTCAAAACAAAAAATAGTCTACTATAATCAGTATTAGAAGTAATCATGGTGAAGAATTTAAAAATAAAGACTTTACTACTTTTTGTGAATCAAGTGGCATAAGCCATAATTTTTCAGCATCAAGAACTCCATAGAAAAATGGAGTAGCTAAAAGGAAAAATAGGTGCTTAATTGATATGGCAAGAACAATTTTGAATGATAGCTCACTTCCTAAGTCTTTTTGGGCAAATATAGTTAACACTGCCTACTATGTGTCAAATAAAGTATTGAAAAGACCTATTTTAAATAAAACTCCTTACAAACTCTATTATGGTAGGAAGCCTAATATATCACATCTTCATATTTTTGGTTGCAAGTGCTTTGTGCATAATAATGGTAAAGATAACTTGGATAAATTTGATGCTAAATCAAATGAAGTTATTTCTATTAGATATTCTTCATCTAGCAAAGCCTTTTGTGCTATAACAAAAGGACTTTGAATATTAAAGAATCCATACATGTTATTTTTTATGAGTTTACTTTGAGTGCAAACAAGTTAAGTATAAAAGGTGATTAATAGAATTGGTTGCTTTCTAACCCTAACTCAAAGGTGCAACAAGATTAGTTAAAGATAAACACTTTTGATTCAAAGGAAGATGATGATGATGATATAGTCATTTTGGACATTTCTAAACCTGATACTTCTCAAAAATAGTGGAAGTTCATGGAAAGTCATCCTATAAACTTGATAATCGAAAAGGCTACTAAATAAGTAACATGTAGCCATTTACGAAATATCTACAATCATTTACTTTTTGTTTCACAAATTGAGCCTAAAAATATTCCAGAGGCCTTAAAAGATAAAAATTGGATATTAGCTATGCATGAAGAACTGAACTAATTCAAAAGAAACCAAGTTTAGGCACTTCTACCAAAACTAGAAAATAGTTCTGTTATAGGTACTAGATAGGTCATTAGAAATAAATTAAATGAGAATGGCTTGATCATAAGAAATAAAACAAGGTTAGTTGTAATGAGTTATAATCAAGAAGAAGGAATAGACTATGATGAAACCTTTACATTAGTTGCCAGGCTAGAGGTTATTAGAATGTTATTAGCTTTCTCATGCTCTAGAAATTTTAATCTTTTTCAAATGGATGTTAAAAGCACCTTTTTAAATGGATACATTTTAGAAGATATGTATGTTCAACAACCTCCTAGGTTTCAGGATCACCTCTATCCAAATCATATTTTTAAACTTCAAAAGGCTTTGTATGGATTAAAGCAAGCTCATAGAGCTTGGTATGATAGGTTAAGTAAGTTTTTAATACAAAAGGGTTTTAGAAGAGGAAAGGTTGACATAACACTACTTATAAAAGAAAAGGAAAACATATCTTATTGGTTCAAGTTTACATAAATGATATAATCTTTGGTTCTACTGGTGATGTTTTGTGTAAAGATATTTCTGAGATAATGTAAAGTGAGTTTGAAATGAGCATGATCGGAGAACTCACTTATTTTCTTAGATTGCACATTAAACAGTGCTCAATTGGTATTTTTCTGAACGAAGCAAAATGCATCATTAACATACTTAAAAGATTTCAATTTGATAGTTCAAAGCCCACTAGAACACCAATGAGTCCTACTCTAAAATCAGATTCAAATGAAAATGGTAAAAGTATAGATGTAACACTATTTAGAGGAATGATAAGAAATCTGCTTTACGCTTTACTTGACTGCTAGTAAACTAGATAGTATGTTGAGTGTTTGTCTATGTGCTAGGTATCAAACTAATCCAAAAGAATCACATCTTACTACAGTAAAAAGAATTTTTAGATATCTTATTGGAACTAAGCATTTGGGGTTATGGTATCTAAAAATAGATACCTACAGTCTACTTGGTTATTCAGATGTAGACTATGCTAGTAGCAAATCTAATAGAAAGAGCACTAGTAATACTTGCCAATTTATTGGTCACTCACTAGCCTCTTGATCCTACAAAAAGTAGAACTATGTAGCACTTTCAACTACTAAGGCAGAATACACAAAATAGCTAAAAGTTGTTGTGCCTAGATTTTGTGGATGAAACAACAACTTTCAGATTATTGGTTGAAATTTGACAAGATTCCAATAATGTGTGATAACATAAGTGCTACTAACTTCACAAAAAATCCTGTCATGCACTTATAAAATACATACAAATAAACCATCATTTTCTCAGAGATCATGTTCAAAGAGGTGACATAACAATTGAATTTATATAAACTAGCTTTCAACTAGCTGATATTTTTACTAAACCGCTAGATGAAAAGTGATTTGTATTCATTCAAAGTGAACTTAGGATGTTAGACTCTTCAGAAAACAATCTTAACTAACTAATTTTTATTGCTTCAATGTCTTAATGTTTTCATATCTTAATTGTTTTTTGCATGATTTTTCTATTCAATGATTTCTAACTTGAGCATCCAAGTTTCTTTTAGTTTATTTTATAGGTTTACAGCATGAAAATTAAGGTTTGAATAATGATTTTAACTTGCATTGATTTAGTCAATTTTATGTATACTTGAATGTGTAAGTTTTATAGTTTACAAACTGCATAAAACTGATTTCAATCTTCTGAATTGATTTCAGAATCAATTTTAATTTTTCTAAGTTTAATTTGAGTTTTTAAATTGATTCAAGATTCAAAAATTTGCATTATGAATCAATTCGCAAAACTTTCAACATTTTGGCTTGTTTCAAAATTTCTAAATTTAGTATCGTTGAATCAATTATCAAATTGATTCAACATTTAAAAATCGATTTCCTAATCAATTTAAAACCCGCTATTATAAACTAGAACATATTTTTTCGCTTAAATTCATACTATTTTTTTCCTTCCAATACCAATTTATATAGAATGGTAGACTAACTAGTTGAGGGGGAGCCTTTTTTTTTTTTTTACTTAAAACAATTCTTAAGTTCAATTCTTTTTTTAAAAAAAAAAACTTTGATTACTTATTCATTTCTTCTTTTTTTATTGAGCACTAGTTTCTTTTTTATGTGCCAAAAAAGGGAGAGAGATGAGATTTTCAAAAAAAGATGAGACACTTAATGAGAAATATAAGATTTTTTATTCTCATCAAAAATTGATTTTTAGGAAACTTTGAATCTTATCTAAATTGTTCATCATCATCAAAAAAGGGAGAGATTATTAGCCTAGGAAATCCTAGCTATACATTTTTCTTCATTTTGATGCTAAAAAATAATTTTAGTAAATGTTATAAAGTAACTATATGTTTCATTATTTCATCTATTTTGTAGGATTCAAAGTTACTTGTCACGCCCGACCCATAGGACGTGATTGGTGTAGAAAGTCACCATTAGGAAACCCCTTACAAGTATGCAAAATTACATATTAAGACACACAATTACTCCAATACTCAACTAGACATGCAGATATAGATTTCTATCGAAAATCCGACAAAGTCCTCTCTCTTTTTCAGATATTCAGACACATGGCCTATACAAACAAAAAGGGCTACATGTCCATCACAACATGTATAACATTATAATAAAATACAATGGCCCAAACTATACAATCTAGATCCTACTGGGCATCCAGCAACCATACACATGTAAAATACAATCCTACCAACTGGCATTTATTTCCACCATTCATATAACTTTATACTCTGTAGGATTAATCCACTCGAGGAGTAGATCCAATATCAATGTAGGGTGAAAGAGAGGTAGGTTTATCCTAGGCTCTAAAAAACATTGAGAAGAAAAGAGTGAGTAGACAATCCCATAAAAAAAACATTATTTATAAATCATATTTGAAAATAAGTTTTGCCATGAAAATAAGCTTACTTGTTAAACAGCCATAGTCTTAAAATAAATTCGAAAACTATCATTCAACAAGAAAATTAAGTAATTAAAAGTATAATATTTAACAACATAAAAATAAGCATCAAAATATGCTACCATAAAAATATGTTCATCATAACATTACATGAAAGAAGATCAATAGAGATTTTCTAAAGTTTGTCAATACTCAATATAGCAAAATATTCAACTGCAATCCTAAAAAGCAACTCCAAAAGGGAATCATGACAATATAGACATGATATATCCAACATGTTTGCCAGATAATAATCTCTGTCCCACCGTATCTCTCCATCACACATTCACAAGTGCACTCGAGGGTTCCCAATGAAGTATCCAATGGATCCAGGGTCTAAAATCAATAAACTAAACATATCACATAACATAAATTCAAAACAACAACATTTTCATATCACAATATATGAAAATCCTTGTTCGAGTAAGCAATATTTATTAAAACATACATAATCCTGCTAAAGTATTTTTATATCCATCCATCACATAGAAAAATGATATCATCAATTTCTAATAATACCAATTAAGATGAAAATGCATACTCATCACGAAAAATTATTTTTATATACATATACAATATATGAATAAATTTTTGAAACCACATTAATATATAAGAAAATCTCATTATTTCAAAAGAATCATAATATTTTATATACTAAAATTATTTCATATCTTCAAATGGGATTTATTAAGTGAGGAGAATCATCCACTCATCTTAAACACTCCTTAAAATGATCTAAATACTCCTTAAGATGCTAAATCAACTTACTTGGAGAAATTGAGTTATTCAACCTAGTTGGATATAATTGATGTTAAAATTAGTATTTAAGCTTAGATTGAAGATTCTCTAGCTAAGCAAACCATTCAATGTTAATATTAAACTTCAACAACAACTGAACTTTTAGATCAAATAGTTAAAATCACCTATTTAGGTTTTTCAGCTGAAACTCCAAATTTGTTGATGTTAGAGTGCTTAATCCTTCAATAGAAGTTTCACTAAAGCAAGACAATGCAAACAACAAGAAAATTTCAAATTTCTTTCAGCTAGCATAGTAAGGGCTTCATAACAATTTTCTTGGAAACTAGCTGTAGGGTTACTATAAAATAAATCTGATACTTTAAAAATACTCACTGAAGTCCAAAGTATTGGTAAATAGCTCGGATGGAGCTAGGACACCGCTGGTGAGCCTATTGATGCTACTAGCCAAACTATTTAAAGATTCTTGAGTTGGAGTAGCGTAATGCAAGGGAGTGGGCCAGCTGAGATATTAATTCATAAATGAAATGGGGCAAATTACAATTTTGCCCCATTAACCTAGCAATAACTTCAACAAGGTCCTCCTACAAATGGGAAAAACTACATTATAGCCCCTAAAGAACAATTTAAGTTTTTCACTTTGATCCCTCAGCCAACATTTTTCAAATTTTTTTTAATAAGGTATTACATTACTTAAGTTGCTCAAAAGATCAACATTAGTATTAAGTATTTATTTGATTTCTTAGGATCTTTTGTATTTGAAATCTTATTCAAACTACTCAATTATATTTTCTAAAACAATTTACATTGAGGTAAAATAAATCATTTAAAATGAGTTTTAAATTAAAATTTTTCAAATAAACTTTTTACATATTATTTCACAAGTCAAACTTTTATAAAAACTATTTTTCATTATGTAAATTGATTTATGAATTGATTCATGCCAAAAAACTTGTGAAATGAATATGAATCTATTCACTAATCGATTCATGTAGAAAACTTTTCTTACCAAAGGTTAGGAAATTTTTCAAATCGATTCATAATCCTTTTTCAAAATATAACGAATTGATTTAGTGATAAATTTTCACAGGGTTTAAATCGATTCATAGATTGATTAGTTAGTTACAAACTTGTTCTAATTGCTACGAATCGATTCACAAATTGATTCCAGGACTAAAAATTAGTTATTTTGTAACTCAACTATAAATAGACCAAACCTCATTTTATTTTCATACTTTTCATAACATAGTGTGATGAAAACACATAAAAATGTAGAACTTACACCTGATATTCATTACCTCATCTAGTTTGAAAGATTTAATCAATTCTTGAGTAATCTAAAGGAGATTTCTGCTTAGCTAATTGAGATTTACATCTCAATTTACTATTTATATCTCTTTACTCTATCTTGTTCTACTTTTTAGATTTCTAGGGTTAGAAATCTGGATACAAAGGAAGACATTAATCCTCGTTTTGCATCCTTCTAGAATTGTGAGGTTGATTACAATTGGTAGGAAGTGCATTGAATTCTTGCAATTCTTCTTAATTGTGAGGTTAATTATAGTTAGGTTAGATATAGAATTTTTGTATCATAAGTCTGCAAGAGTCATGTAAAAATTCTTGTTGTAAAATTAGTGTGCAGGAGCCCAATTTAAATCCTATGTTAATAATAGAATTGATCATTTAGTTGAAGATTGATATAGTGGAGTAGACTTGATTTATTGGTTCAATTCAAGTTGAACTTGACTTATTGATTCAATTCAAGTTGAACCACTTTAAAAATTTTATGTCTTGATTCTTTTCTTTACTATTCTTATATTGTTGTATATTTTCTGTTCCTACACTAAATATGCAATATAATTTTTGTGTACTTTCTGTATTTTGGTTTTCTAATAATTCAATTAACAAACAGATTGATTGTTTTGTATGTTAAATTCATTTAGATCAATAAAGAGCATAAAATTCCCTTAAAGGAATAATGGCAAGATCTTAATTCTTAACCAATTTTGGGACCAATAGTTACGACATTGAAATTTGTTAAAAGTATTTCAGAATTTCAATCATTTTGAAAAAGAAAACTGCACTAGTGTTTTATTTAAAGTTTAACATGTAATATGTATTGAGAAAGTAAATATAAGGCTGGTAGGTGGATTCCACTAGGTGCCTACCTATGCTAGTCATATTCTGAAATTTGGGACATGACTATCAAGTCATATTGAAAATATATTTATTGCTTACAAAAGTGCCTAATGATGTCCTAGTGATTGTGATTTTACTAGAAATGGGATCCTTGGGGAATTCCTTAGAAAACTTCCAAGTGCACTTGTAAATTGAATTGAACTAAGAAATGAAACTAGTGAAGGGATAAGAGGAGAACAACTACTAAAGGGATAACGTGAATGATAGCGACTAAATACTATTAGGCAAGGTTATCTATAGGGGCTCATCATTGGATCCTAACTATATATTGAGATCATATGTTTTCATGATACATGTATATTTATGAAGTATGAAATATTTTATTTACTTTTCATCTTGATCAGTATATTTGAAATCACATGTCATGTTTCTTATTTTATATAATTAGGAAAACATTAAAGTATGGAAGCATATTATTTTTAACTCCTATATTAGATTTAAGCTTTGTCTTTTTGTAGCATCTATTGAAATTGACATCTTTAATTTGTCGAATAGTATCCTTATATTTGATGAGTTATGGATTTTGAGTTCTAGAGGTTTTGAAACTAAAATTTTCAATTTGCAAGATGATTCATAAAGAAGTATGTATATATTTTTATATTGGGTTTTATTTGAATATAATCGTGATTTACCATCGATTCTTAAAGAATTATTCACTCACTGAGTTTCTAAGAAACTTATTTTATTTTTTTTTAAATAAATTTTGTTTTCAAAATGATATAGTTGCCAACCTCCATTCTAGCTTTCATTTAAATCGGTTATGTTGGAGAATGAGAACAACGTTTGGAAAATCTTAAAAATTGGTTGGTAGTTGTTATACATCTTGAGTTTGCATTGTGGATATTTTGTTGTAGTGTGTATACGTGTTGGTTGATGTAAAAGATAGGCATTATTGATGGTATGTTGGCTAATGTAAATACAAGCATTATCAAAGGTTTGTGAGCCTAACAAATATCAGAATAATAGAGGAAACTAGGTTGGATTTTTGTTAAAATCTTTCTGAATTGGTGAAATAATATTTCAAGCAATTTTGAGAAATTTTAAATTAGAGTTTTCATAGAGTCGAATAAGAAACATGCATTTGAAAGAGTAAGTGTAAGATTTGTAGGATAATACCACTGAGTGTCTACCTATTCTGGTCATATTTCAAAAAATTGGGGCGTGACAACAATCTTCTAATACTTTCAACTAGGGTGCTCATGCCCCAAAAAAAACTACTAGAGCATGGAAGTCTTGCCTTAAAACAATTGTAAAATTTTTTTATACAACATTAATTAATAAAGTTATAACTTTTTATATACTTATTACATACAAATTCCTTCAAAATTGTAATATTCTGTGAAGAAATTGCAACATTTTTCAACACACTGTTACTTTTAAAGAGTAGGGGTCTAAACAAGTCAAATGAGCCCGAACTCAACCTCATTTAATAAACAAGCTTGAAATTGATGTTAAGCTTGGTTGGTTTAATAAACGAACAAATTAGAACTAACTCTTTTTTTTTTACAGAAAATAAAAATAATCAATCAAAATGTAAATAATCTTTATTCATAACTACAAAAATGATTTATATCTTTAATTCTTTGCATTACAAAATTCCATCCAAAAGTAAGTCATTGTTTTATCTTTAGATTCTTCACATTATTAAATCTATGCAAATTGTGAAATCGACATATCAAGTCATTCTACTTGAAGAAAAAGTGATGTATTACACAAAATATTTTCATCTAAATTTCGTCAAAGTCTGCAAACTCAACATGATTTGTCCAAATAGGCGGAAATTAATTCAGCGAATACAAAACACAGAGACAAGTTAAGGGCAAACCAAACTGAATTATCCACTCTCTTTGGGATTAACTTGCTGTTGATATTCTCTAATAAATACAGAATAGAGCCATATATCACACATTTATGCATATAAATCCACTACATGCAGCGGACGACATAAACCATAATAATCCCTTGAAACATTATTGCAAATGTCTAACTTGAAACATAAACTTGTTGGCTTCAAGTGTAAGCACTGAAGGTAATAGAACCTTTGCGTTTACCCTTACTTCCCCTTTCAGCAACCTTTGCAAGAACTATAAAAGGATAGTAGGAAAGGCGTCGCTTCACTCTGTTGCTTGATGGCGAGGGGAAGAGAAGAAGAGAATACAACAACACAATCATGAGAACAAAGACAGAACTTACAATCAGAAAAGTAATGGCCAGCCAACTGAGTTTGCTTATGACAAGGTAAACCCCAGCCAGAAATGTTAGAGACAAAGTT
>JANHAO010013911.1:0-15603 GCA_026873985.1 Saraca asoca | reverse complement strand
CCAGGAGGCCTCCTTTTATAGGAAAAAAATTTTACTATTCATTGTCACTATTCATTGTCACTGTGCATTTGCTGGCTGCAGCTTTTTTTGAACTGCAGCCAGCAGCCTTCTGGAAGGCTTTGACATAGATCATGCCAAATTTACAGGCGAGATTTTGTTTATCTTTGTCAGAAGATATTTTGTATAAAGAATTTTATTTATTTATATCAAATAAAAGATTTTTATATCATGTATAAATTTTATAATTAAAAAATAATATATAATAATATAATTTTTTAAAATAGATGATACTATTTTTTAGTGTAATTTTTATATTTAATATTAAATAAATAAAAGATCATATACTATTTAATATTTTATAATTATAAACATAAATAAATAAATTTATCTTACGAAATATATTTTCAATTAAAACAAACAGAATCTAAAATATAAATATATCAATATAAATTTAATTTATTGAAAATATAAAAAAATTTTAAAAAATAAAAAATATCCTTAATATAAATAATTAAAAATTAATTTTTAAATTTATAATTCACGGTAACGATATCTTCTTCTATTCTCTAAATTACGTATTACGATTTAAGGTGTCAAATCCATGGCGGCTAATGTCATGTTGTCAAGACGGATGATCTCACGGGCATTAATGATGATTAGGTTGGCGGCAAAATATGGTACTACGTACTTGGACAAGGGTAGAGACGACGCAGTGAAGAACATTGATGTGACGGTCGGCAACGTTAAGACCATATGTTTGATTGAACCCAAGGGAGAAAAAGTTTATTTGATAAACAATGTCTAATATTCTATTCCACATAAAATAATCATTTTTATTATATAATATTTTTATATTAACAAATATTAAAATAATATTATTTTTAAAATATTTTTATTATAAAAATATTTTAATAATTATATTTTTAATAATATAATTTAAAATAAAATATTTTATATTATTTATTATACAAAATTATTAGTATAAAATAAAATTAATTAATTGAAATTTATTAAACTGTTATTATAAAAATTTTCTTAATTATAATTTTAATAATAGAATTTAAAGTATTACATTGTTTATTATTTATCACATAAATATATTTTCATTATATTAAATTATTTAACAAAATATTTGATTTATATTATTAAATTGAATAAATATCTATTATTTTTATAGGTATATTATTTTCATTTATTATTTTTTTCATTTTATTCTTATATTATTCTGTTATACTAAATATAAAAATAGAATGAAATAATTATTGTATTCCTAATCATACAAAATAAAATTATATAATATTCATTTTATTCCACTCCTATTCACCTTCTCTTTTCTATTCTCAATTCATTTCATCAAACTAAAGGAGATATAAGATAATTATGGAGTTTAAATCAATAATATTAGATACTTTAAATATTTTATGATTAAAGATATATTTTAATAAAGTTTAAATAGTTAAAATATGATTAATACAAAAGTTAAATTTTGGGGTAAGTGCAATGGTTCTTTAATTATTTAAACTTAGTCAAAGCATATTTTTGATCACAAAAAATACTTACAATATATCATATTATTTTTTCATAATTGTGTCTGCATCATTTTTCATTATTTTATTTAAACTCTATAATCATTTTTTCTCTTTATTTTATTCATGAGAAATTCAAATTTAAATCTACATGTATCATTTTTTATATTTCAAAGATGGTTTGAATAAATTTTTAAATTATATAAAAGGTATCCATAATTTTGCTAAACCTAAAGAGATATTAAAATATTTTTCTCAACTTTATATTATATTGTTATATCATAATTCATCAGTCATTAAATACATAAAGTCAAATTTTAGTCATGAACAAATCTACCAAACTGCTAAAATATTTTTCAAAAATCACTATGCTATCTTTTATCATTTAAATGTATATCAGGAAAATCATTGTAATTTACTCTTAGCCAAATGTATATCAAAAATAAAAATGAAATTATCTATCATTGTAATCTACTCTCACCACAAAACCATAATAGTGGCAAGTTGTGTTATGCACCATTTGACAGAGGTCGACAATAAAAACATCAATTCTGCTGTTCACATGTTTTTTTTCTCACTTTTATTTTAATATCTCTACAAAAGAAGAATTAAATCATAATATGCATCTTACACTTTCTATTAAAAAATTGATATTTTTATATTTATTTTTAGATATAAATTAAGAGACACATGAACAAATAGTATGCAAATGACTTCATATAAAAGGTTACAAAATTGAATTAAGTCGGAAAAAATATTAAGAATCGATAAGTGTTTTTGAACCTTATTATTTGTTGTTAATTGATTTTTAAGGGATAATTTTGGATTAATTGTCCACTGCCAGACAAGATGAAGGTAGGTGTTGGGTCGGAACGTAGAAAATGGTCATAAATGAGGCAGGTTCATGCACTGTCAGATGGCTTACGGCACGCCCCACTGCTTGCCGCTTTTTGGATTATATAAGTATTTATTGAAATGGGATCAAGCCAAAAACATCTCTGTGGATAAGATTATTTTTGGGAGGCATTGTTGATGGTAACATCAGGCCAAAAATATTAGCTGTGATAATGCTGCTAATTTTTTTTTTTTAAATTTAAACACGTTAAGTTTATTGAACTGAGGTGGCTGCTTCTACCAAAAACATTTATTATCACTAATGTTTTCAATAATTTTTGTATTTTTTTTCTATGGATGGTTGGCAGTTGGGGGGAGGGAAAATTTTTTCTTTTGAAAATGTTATTCTGAATGACG
The DNA here is from genome assembly GCA_026873985.1 of Saraca asoca. Taxonomy (NCBI): domain Eukaryota; kingdom Viridiplantae; phylum Streptophyta; class Magnoliopsida; order Fabales; family Fabaceae; genus Saraca; species Saraca asoca. The sequence goes on along the minus strand of JANHAO010013911.1, from coordinate 12,826 downwards.
TTTTCTATACTTTGCCTTTTTTTTTTTCCCTTACCATTAGTTGGTGGTAGGAAAACTTTATTTTTATTTTTTTTAAACTTTTCCTCGGAAAACATTGCAAGACTTTTTTTTCTTTTTTTTTTAAATAAAAAATTTAATATTTAAATTTTTTTATTTATGAGAGAATTTTTTTTATTAAAATTTTAGTCACAATATAATTAATTATGACATATTATTTAATTATTTTATATTAAATTTATTTAAAATTTCAAATCTTCTATTACTAAAGTTATTATTGATAAACAATTATCTAAAAAATGTAAAAAAAAATAAGATAGATTAGAGAAGAAAAAATGTAAACACAATTCAACAATAATCTATCTTATTTTCCTTTTTTCTTTTTTTAATATTTTTTTATATAACTGTTCATCGACAATAATCTCAGATAATAGAAAATTTAAAATTTTAAATAAATTTAGAGTAAAATAACTAGATAATATATCATAATTAAATATATATGACTAAAATTTTAATAAGAATAAAATTCTCTCATAAATAAAAAATTTAAATACTAATTTTTTTAAAAAAATTATTTAAAAAAAAGAAAAAGAAAAAAAAGTCTTGCAACGTTTTCCAAGGAAAAGTTTAAAAAAAATAAAAAAAATGTTTTCCTACCGCCAACCAATGGTAAGGGAAAAAAAAGGCAAACTATAGAAAATGATGTTTAGAATAACGTTTTCAAAAGAAAAAATTTTTTCCCCCAACTGCCAACCACCCATAGAAAAAAAAAATAAAATTATTGAAAACATGTTTTCAACAGAAGAAGTCACCTCAGCCCAGTAAATATCACTAAAACTAACGTTTTTAAATTTCAAGAAAAAAAACATATTGGGCCTTACAGTGTTGTCACAACCAACGTTTAGCCTGGTAATGTTTCCACCAATAACGTCTCGCAAAAATAATCCTATTCACAAAAATACTTTTAGCCCCGTCTCATTTTAATAAATACTTATATAATATACCCCACACATGTCAAAAAGTAACTGCTTGCCTCATTACTCTGATAGTAGAAAAAGTTATGGCGCCCTCTATTAATTGGGTGCCGACTCTGCTCCTGTCCAATCTTTCTTTTTTCTGATATGCAAAATAAAATTACATGTAATGAAATACCAATTATTAAAGTTTTGAACATTATATCAAAGGGTGAAAAAGAAAAAGAAGTGTAACTTGTGTAAGATCCTATATATGTGCAATGCAACTGAGATAGACAAGTTTTGATATTCTTTGGCAACACAGTCATCCTTATTATGTTGCAGTCTAGATTTAGAAACATCTCGCACAATGTATTATTAGGCATAAAAATAGTTATCTAATTCCATTGGAGGATCCAGATGAGTGAGAACAAATTTTGAACTGTTGTTAATAAACATTGGGTCTTGGATATTAAATATTTGATTCTAAAATTGCCTGCAACACAGTAGCCATAACTTTTCCTAATGAGACATCTGCATTCCATGAAGGAATCCCTTGAATTGAAAATTTCCTAAACTGAAAAGGAGAGCAAGATACATGATAGTACCTCATATAGGAGGAATGACAATTGATCTTGTCCTTCCAACCCGAGAAGGGAACTTTGTGATTAGAGTAGAATCAACTTGATGCAAACTTAAAATATACTATATTTGCTACTTATTTATCATGTCTACAGTGGCCTTCAGGTTTGGCTACTTTCCTTTGAAGACAAATTGGTTTCTACTAAACCATATAATATACAAGGTAATAGTTAGTTGGTATGTGAGATATTGGTTAATGAAGGGGTGATGAAGAGATGTTTGAAGACAAATTTTTAACCATTGCCTTATATCTTGGGGATGGATATAGTCTGTCCTGATGGTAACTTGAGTGCCAAACCACATTGCTTTGGCAAACTCACATGTAAGAAGGATATGATTATGAGTTTCATTGTCCATTCGACAAACAAAGTGGATTGTAGGTATCTGAAGGTGTCTTGTATTGAGGAACACATGTAGGAAGCACATTATAACATATTTTTCAAAAAAAAAATCATAATTCTTCTTGGTAAAATTATCTTCCATAGCTCTTTCCAAGGAAATTCTTCAAGATATACAGCTTGGGGAGAAGTTGTTAACATTTAATAACCTTTGTGGATGGAGTATTAGCATATAGCTGCTCCATGCCAAGCTAACCTATTTAAGGTTTCCATTATTGAGATTGGCATGTTATGATAGATCCACTGAGTTGTATTATGTGTGAAAGTCTGGTACAATTTGTTTCCATTCCATGTACCTGAACTATGATTGATAAAGTCAACTGCAACCTCAAGACCCTATGGTGAAGGGATAGGTTCGTGCCACCAGAACTTGCTTTTGAGTGGGATAGATCTACCATTTCCTATCTGCCACCACAAGTGGTTGGTAATGAAGGGTGACATTTGTGAAAACTGTGACCACCTCTAGTTGCCATTGGAATGCTTATCCATAATGTTCCTTATATTTCCCCTTCCATACTCCTGAAAAATTAGATTGGCCATGAGTGATTGAGGTTTAGTGAACACTCTCCAAATTTGTTTGGCTGTCATTACATTATTAAGAGCTTCCATTTTAACAAATCCAAGTCCTCCTTGGGATATTGGGGCAGTAAGTGATTTCCATGATAAGGAATGCATCCTGAATCTTGTAGAAGTGCCTCTCCATTAAAAATTGGCAATTATTATTTCAATTCTATGCAAATCCCTTTTTAGTAGAGGGGAGGTTGTCATATGATAAACTAACAAGCATTAAAGGGCATATTTACATAGGATCAATCTTCTATCTTGGGATAATAAGTTGGCTTTCCAACTAGCCAATTTCTTTGCTAATTTACTTATATTCTCTTGACCATTCTTTGAAAAACAACCTGTATGAAATTCTAGGAGAGGGAATCATATGCCTTGTTAAAATCTATTTTGAATGTTGCCTAGTGTTATGGGCATTTTTGGAGCTCTACAAATAGGCTGGTTAAAGGCCTAATGGACTAGTTCGACTGAGAAGGGCCCAGCCCATTCTAGAATGAGGTCGTAGGAACTAACTGACAGGTCACCCAGCATGAACTTAACTCACCAAGCAAGCTATCCCTAGCATAGGTATGGAATACCAAAGTCTAGTTAGCAGCCAAAGGCACATACTTCCAACTAACAGATCAGCCCCAAAAACTAACAATGAATTGCCTAGCATTTATTTCTTGATGCGGCAGCAAAGATAGATTAACAATTTATCAAATTACATTTGTAACCCCCTGCCTTTATAAATAGAGGAAAATCATTGTAAGAGGAGAGAAAAAATATATGTAGAAACTCTGCCAAAAAATAGTGAGATATACGTGTATTGTTGCTCTACTAAATAATATAGAGAGAAACTACACAACAAAAAATACAATTATCATAGACGTAAGGGTTATATTGAATTTGGCTAAACTATGTTAAAAACCTCTAACATTCATCTTGTTCTTCCTTTTTCTTCCTTTTTACTTGCATTTTCACACTTTTTATAGCAATTTGGGCTTCAAAACCTTTGATTGATCGATTATTGAAATCAACTGTCAACATTTTGGTACTAGAAAGAGGGCCAAACTACTTTTCTGCTAACTCACTAACCAACCATGATAGCAAGAGGGAGAACAATTAGGAGTTCTGACACTGCCATTAACCAACCGAGTGGTCATGGAGAACAATAGCGGAGCACACTAGTTGATAGAAACTCATTTCCAACAAGCACTTCTTCAGTTCCCACCACTGGCCAACCCATCTCCATTCCTCCGAGAGCTGACAGTGTACAAGCGTTGCATTAGCGTCAAGAAGTGCTCATGAATATAGTTAGGAGACTTGTTGATGCAGTTATAGTGCTAGCTTAAGGGCATACCCAAAGGATTCAAAGACAAGTTGAAGCTCTTGCGATCAGAAAAGTAGTCTAGGAGCCACAAGGAGAGGTGCTGGCCCGGAAAGAGAGGCCAACTAGAAAGGAGCCTCGATGAATGGACTCAGCTTGCTCTACTAACTCATGACCTAAATCTAAGCGTTGTCGAGCTTACAAGCATGATGGAAATCAGTGACTTGGGAGCTCGTATCATACCGAAGACTCGAATGCAAGTTGTGGTAGTACTAGAAGTCGATGATCTGAAGTGCAGGATTCAATGGTGGAGGAGCTACTATAGAAGGTGCAGCAATTGGAGAAACGTCCCCTAGCTCAGGACTATTCAGATCGCTACGAGGAGAGGACACCTTTTTCCTAGGAGATTGAGATAGAGCTCCTCCCTAATAGATTCAAGGTTCCTGCCATCCCATTATACGATGGGGGAAGCGATCCATATGACCATTTGGACACTTTCAATGTCCAAATGGATCTTTAGATGACTAATCCTTTAATAAAATGCCACATCTTCCTAGCCACTCTTGGAGATGTACCCCGAGCGTGGTTTAAGAGTCTCCTAACTCATAGCATTGACAGTTGGGAAAAGAGCCAAACAAGGTTCATTAATCAATATAAAGCTCTCAGAAGGTAGTTCGCATCATCCTGCCACCTCGCAACAAACTTTCAGTGAAAGGATGAATCATTGAAAGATTATATTATGAGATTTCGGTGCGAGGTTAATAACATGGAGAATCCCTCGGATCACAGCATCTTATAGCAATCTCAGTAGGGCTATGTAAAGATGGAAAATTGTACAAAAGCATTTATAAATCTCCAGTGAGGGATATGGGGAAGTTCTATAAGCAAGTTACCAAGGAAGTTAGATGGGAGGAGACCTTTAGCCCAAAGAAGCTCGGATAAAGGAATGAGACAAGTAGCTCTACCTTTAGCCAAAACAAAAGAGGGGGCAATAGTAGGAAAGGCAAGATATGCCAGAATGATGGCATCAGTATCTAGCCTATGAAGAACACCAGGATGGAGTGACCTCAGCCTCAAGGTCACCACCACAAGTATAACATCTTATTTGACATCCCAGATAGAATATATGCAACTAAAAAGCATAGGGAGGATTCCAGGTAGCCTAGACCCGTAAAGATCCCAAACAAGTTCAGGGATGCTGTAAGTTTTATGCTTATCATAATGAAATCGGGCACAACATTTCTTAGTGTAGGTCACTCAAGGATACCATCGAAGATCTGATGAGGAGAGGTCACTTGAGGGACTATGTGGTGTGACCTGCAGGCCAGTGACCTTGACGTTTCCAACAATCAGCATAGTAGCCATCCCAGTAAGCAAGTAGGAGCAGACACCTATGGTAAGAACCATTCTCACAATCCATGGTGGACCACATATTGCAGGCACTTCAAATACGTCACATGAATGCTATGTGTGAAGTGCGAATCATGTCTTATTCATAGGTTGTGAATCTGGAAGACTCATCAAGAAGGCCAGAACCACTTCTAGTAGCATCACCTTCATAGATGATGATGCACGAGGAATTCAATCCCCCCATAATGATGCAGTGGTCATTTGGGCTAAGATTAGTAATGCCGAGGTGTGGAGGATTATGCTAGACACCAGTAGCTCAATGAATGTCATGTATAAGAAGTGTTTCAAACAAATGGGACTGAGCCAAAGCCATTTGAAGTCTTCACCAAAGCCTCTTTTTGGTTTCACGAGGGATGCAATATTTCTAGTGGGGCAGGTCAGGCTTCCTATCACCTTAGGGGACTCGGAATGTCAAGCCATCATCCTGGCAAACTTCTTAATCATTGATTGCCCTTTAGCATATAATGTAGTGTTGAGGTGACCTGCGATGAACAATCTAGACATGGTTATGTTTACTGGGACATTGACTATACAATTTCCAACCCCCAGTGGAGTCGGGTGTGTGCGAGGTAAGTAACATACAACTTAACATTGCTGCGAAGATGCCATTAAGATAGGGGAGAGAGAGAAAAGGGTTGATGTAGTCTTTGGCAGAGAACTTCAAGCTCTGAGCACATTAGGAGTCAGTCACAACCTCAACCCCCATGATTTGGATGCTGATAGAGAAATTGGCCCTATAGAGGAACTCGAGGATATATGAGTCAGCAAGGTAGATGTTGAAAGATGCCTGAAGCTTGGAAAAAACTTGCCTCTTAACGTGAAGATCCAACTGGCCGAATTCCTTAAAGCAAATCTGAACATTTTTGCTTGGAATCACGAAGATATGGTGGGGATTGATCTCAAGGTCATGTCATATAAACTAAATATTAATTTTCACCCCAAGTCAGTTCGCCAAAAGAGAAGGCCGATGATTACAGAATGCTCTAATGCTCTAAAGGAAGAGGTGGATAAACTTTTAGCCAATAAATTTATCCGAGAAGCTCACTACCTAACCTGGGTGGCTAATCCCATGCTGGTGAAAAAAATAGGAAATGGAGAACTTGTATCGATTTCACCTATCTCAATAAAGCCTACCTGAAAGATAGCTTCCCTCTGCCAAGGATTGACCAGCTTGTAGATGCAATGGCCAGTCACTAACTCCTCAGCTTTATAGATGCCTACTCAGGATACAATCAAATACCCATGGAGCACCAGGATGAGGAGCACACCTCGTTCATCATAGATCGCAGGCTGTATCGCTATAAAGTAATGCCTTTCGGACTGAAGAATATAAGGGTGACCTACCAACGGCTAGCCAACATGATGTTCAAAGAACAAATTGGGAAAACATGGAGGTCTATGTGGATGATATGCTCATGAAATCCAAACATGTCATGGGCTATGTGAAGGACCTAGATGAAATGTTCCAAATTTTGAGAAAATTCCAGATGAAACTAAATCCACTTAAGTGCACATTTGGGATAGCTTCAGGAAAATTTCTCGGGTTCATGGTTAACAACAAAGGAATTGAAGCGAACCTAGAGAAGATTAAGGCACTTATTGATATAAGATCCCCAACCAGGGTTAAGGATATACAGAGTCTAACTGGTCGGGTCGCAGCACTTATAGATTCATTTCCAAGGCGACAAATAAGTGCATCCTATTTTTTGATGTGCTGAAGAAAGCTAAATCGTTTGAGTGGATTGGGGAATGTGAAGCCACTTTTCAGCACCTGAAAGAATATATGGGCTGAGCTCCGCTACTATCTAAATCAAAAGAAGGCGAGAAGCTCATTCTTTATCTAAGAGTATCCAAGCATGTTCTCAGTGTAGCCCTAGTTCTAGAAGAAAGTAGAGCTCAACTCCTAATCTATTATGTAAGCAAAAGGTTGCTAAACACAGAAGTGAATTATTCGCCGATGGAGAAGCTCACTTACTACCTTGTGGTTGCTTCAAGGAAACTATGGCCTTACTTTCAGGCGCACACCATTAAGGTGCTCACTCAGTACTTGTTACACCAAACTTTGTAAAAAATTGACACCTCAAGTTGCTTGCTTACGTGGGCTATTAAGCTGGCCTAGTTCAATATCCATTACAAGTCAAGGCCAGTGATCAAGGGACAACCCTTAGCAAACTTTATCGTAGAATTTATCAGACTTGTGGGGGAAGAAGTGGAGGCCTCAGAAGGTCCACATTGGGAACTTTTTATAGACAGGTCCTCGTGCTAGCAAAAGACAGAGGCATGAATACTTTTGATCAACTCAGAGGGACACAAAATCCTCTGTGCACTGAGATTCAAATTTTGAGCCATTAACAATGAAGCAGAATATGAAGCGCTACTCACAGGACTTTGCCTGGAAAGGGAGGTATAAGCTAAAAACTTGAAGGGCATGAATACTTTTGATTAACTCAGAGGGACATAAAATCCTCTGTGCACTGAGATTCAAATTTTGAGGCATTAATAATGAAGCAGAATATGAAGCACTACTCACAGGACTTTGCCTGGCAAGGGAGGTATGAGTTAAAAACTTGAAGATATTTAGCGACTCTTAGCTCATTATCTGTCAAATAAAAGGTGAATATCAGATGAAAGGATCAAAGATGGCTATCTACCTTTAGAAAGTTCAGGAATTACTTAATAATTCCCAGTGGTACAAGGTCAATCAAATCCCACAAACTCAAAATGCACATGTAGTCGCACTAGCTCACCTGGCCAAAACCAAAGATATAGATTTTTTGGGGGCAATTCGGATGGAATTTCTTCCATCACCAAGCATTGAGTAGAGAGACATTATAATGTCAAATTGTTGTGGCACAAAACTCGTGGAAGAGCCTAATCTTGGAGTATTTACAAGACAACAAGCTACCAGAGGATAAGTTGGAAGCATGTCGTGTGCGAGCTCGAGCTACTAGATACTGCATCATCGATGACATGCTTTATAAAAAGGGGTTTTCCACTCCACTCCTCGATGCATCGATAGCCCTAACTGTGACACCATCCTAGAGGAAATTCATGCCGATCACTGTGAAAGCCATGCTAAGGGGCTATCTCTAGCTCAAAAAGCACTCTAGCAAGGGTTCAATTGGCCAACCATGAAGCAGGACATAATTGACCTTGTTAGAAGATGTGATAAATGCCAAAGGTTTGCTAAGGTTCCGCGAGCTCTACCAGTGTATCTTCAACAAATGGTTAGCCCCTGGCCTTTTGCTATATAGGGCATTGACTTGATCAGACCTCTCCCTACAGGCTATAGGAGTTACAAACATGCAATAGTGGCTATTGACTATTTCACAATGTGGGCAGAGGTGAAAGAATTGGCTGAAATTTCCTCCTTGAAAGTTGAAAAATTCATCTGGAGTAACATTATTTGCAGGATCAGAGTCCCCCAATAGGTTGTAACTGATAATGGGACCCAATTCAACAGCAAGCAGTTTATTAAGTTCTACAATGACCTCAGAATTGTAAAGAGCTTCTTGACAGTAGACTATCCTCAGGCTAATGGACAAGTCAAAGTCATAAACAAGATCATCAAGCAGATCTTGAAGACAAAGCTAGAGGCCAGAAAGGGAGCACAAGTAGACAAGCTGCCAAAAGTACTCTAGGCTTCCAGAACCATAGCTTGTAGCACCAAGGGAGAAACTCCCTTTTCAATGGTTTATGGCTCCCAAGCTATGGTACCAGCAGAATTTGAAGAAACTTCCTATTGAAGGGCTACTTTCAACCCAGAGGATAATAACTAGCTATTTGCTGTGAATCTTAATCTCATCGAAGAAGCAAGGGACATAGCTCGCCTTAGGATCGCAACCTATTAGCAATGGCTCACGAGACATTATAATTGAAAGGTCTGAGTTCGAGACTACAGAGTAGGCAATCTCGTGCTATGCCTCATTTTGTCATGAGCTCACAAGGCCAGTGTCGGGATACTAGGACTGAACTAGGAAGACCCATACATAATAAAGGAGAATTTGGGAAATGGAGCTTATCGCTTGATGAATGTAAAGAGGCCGAAGTTCCTTGAGCTTGGAATGTTGAACATCTTTAGCCATATTATCAATAAATTCAAGCTTGGCTCTGTAATTCTGTATCATTACTTAAATCTCAATAAAGAGACCTAAAGTTATCTCCTTCAATCCTATGTTTATTCTCTAATGTACCTTCAAAATATTGCTCATGAAGTAAGCTGATCTCAGAATAATTCGACTAATGCTTGTTCTAGCCATGCTCAGGCTTATAAACTCGACTAATACTCAGTTAAACTGTATTCGGATTATTAGACTGACTAACTATCTTAGAAGGATAGAGAAGTCGTGGTTTGCCAATAGAAGGCCATCCATGTTAACAATGTGCAATCTCTTTGGGTCCATCCATGTTAACAATGTGCGATCTATAACGGTCCACCCATGTTAACAATGTGTCATCTGCAAAGGTTTATCTAGGTTAACAATGTGTGATCTACTGAGGTCCATCTATGTTAACAATGTGCAATCTCTAGAAGTCCATCCATGTTAACAATGTGCAATCTCCTAAGGTCCCTCCATGTTAACAATGTGTGATTTGCTGAGGTCAATCTAGGTTAACAATATGCGATCTCCAAAGGTCCATCCATGTTAACAATGTGAGATCTCTTAAGGTCCATCCATGTTAACAATGTGCGATCTCCAGAGGTCCATCCATGTTAACAATGTGTGATCTGCTGAGGTCTATCTAGGTTAACAATGTGCAATCTCCAAAGGCCCATCCATGTTAACAATGTGTGATCTCTTAAAGTCCATCCATATTAACAATGTGCAATCTGCTAAGGTCTATCTAGGTTAACAATGTGCGATCTCCAAAGGTTCATCCATGTTAACAATGTGTGATCTACTGGGCATTTCAACTTAACAAATATAATCCACAGTTGGCTTATTAAACATTCAGGCTATTAGCTTGACCAGCTATCTTGGGAGCTATGAGGGCCACTACCCACTAATCTAACATTCAAGCATGAAGCCATGGTTTGCAAACTAAGCGTTCGAGTATTTAACTTGGCAAAAGCTCAGAAGGGTAATCAACTAGAATGCACAATAAAGTTAAATAGATTCATTTCAAAAGTAAATAATTCGTCAAAAAACAATTACTTTCATTACAAATGATTTATCTAGTCAGAGTACATTCAAAGTATTCAAAAATAAAAGCGAGAGGTTGGGATACAGTGGCACAATCTATGGAGAGGTTAGGGGCCTAGATTAATCCTAAAAGGTTAGAGAATTAGCAAAAGACATGAGCAAGTCTTCTACCATTTGCTCATCACACCCCACTACAGCTCTTTCCTTGACCTACAAGCTACCTTCAACCTGAGTATCGCCTAGAGCAGGAGAACCCTCACCGAAAATTTCTACACCCAGAGTTGAAGCTTCCCTTGCATCTTCCACGAAACACTATATTGTTGCTTCAACGTCTCCACTGAAAAAGGTGAAGTCTATATCCGAGTGCCTTTTCCACAGAATGAACAAAAATTTATCGACAATTTCAGAAACCACAGTTTCTTCGACTTGTGCAATCATAGCGACAGTCTCCCCTAACTTGGGCAACCTTTTCCTCAGCTCTAGCGACCCTATCCTCAGCACGAGCGGCTCTATCCCTAGTTGCTTTCTCTTTCTTTTCGTTGGCCTTAGCCTGTCTCATTGTTGCATCTAACTCATTTTGCAACTGCCTCAGCTCATCGGTGGTTTTATGGAGCTTTGAGATTAGGTTGAACGTCTTATGAAACAAAGCATGCTCGACCTCCTTTTTAGCTACCTCGACATTCTATAACTGGGTCTCATAGTCTTGTAATTTCTTCCTCAGCTCTAATGCCTCCACAATCAAAGTAGCCAGGTGACATTTGAGCTTACTTTGCTCTTTATCCCAGGATAAGATCTCATCCCTTAGCTTGAGCGCCTCCAATGTGCCCTGAAAAGACCAAAAAGGTAAATTACCTAACAAAGAAGTGAAAAGTTGAAGAGAAAGGATTGTACTCATCAGCATACAGTGGCAAACTATCAAGCATATTAGTTCATCACCATGCGTATCTTTGGACTCCAATAATTTTGTATGGGTCCTTAAGACCCAGCCTATATGTTTGTGAAGGAAATCATAATATTCCCTTATCCTGGAATCCAGATCATCAGGTTGTTCTTCTAGCATGCCCTTGGGCTCCTCCTATTCTAGGGTGGTAGCTACCTTCTTTCCTTTGTTAGTTCTTTGTTTTTTAGCAGGAGACAGCTCTAGAGACTCTTCCCTACGGCCAGGAGACCTCGCTGGCCTCTTACGGCCTTAACCGCTTCTAGCCATAAAATAGGGACCAATGCTTATGAAGCCTCTGTTGCAACTGCCAAAGAGGAAGGGCAACTAGCTTGAACAGAAGTTAGAGTGGTGGTAGGCCTTGACCTAGTAGAGGTAGGGGTTGGGGCTCTGAGAAGATTATGTTTCACCATATTTCCATGCTTCCTGAAGTCCGTTGGAATGACCTCTCTAACTTCACAAGCTCTGAATCTCTCGCGTTGTCAAGAAGCTCGATGTTAAGGGTAGGAGAGAGCCTATGTGACCACAGGAGCTCCTCGTCAAACCTCAGGTTGTTCTGAAGATCTTCAAGGGCAGCGAATTGGTTGAGCACCTTAGCTTCCTCTGGCCTTAGCATTGGCTTCTCCTTCCTAGCTCCATCTGCAAAACACAATAGAGGACCAAATTTAAAACAAAGTAAGATGAATATTGAAACTAGCCTACATCACCTTAGCTCACTTACCAGGACTCAAAACAAATGTGAATTTTTGGAGGTGATGCAAGGAAGGGCAGGTGACAAAGAACCAACAAGTCTTATAATTTCCTATATTGGACTTCCCTTTGGCATCCCCTTAAGGTAAAATTTTCTTATAATCAGACAGGTGGGTTGAGAGGTAATAAATTCCATCCGTAGCCTGGTACTTTTAATACTATAAAGGTTACAGAGGACTCTAACTGAAGAAGGTGGAAGGTCGTTCCCAATGTAGAGAAGCACGAAGGAGGTTAGTTGAGAATATGAGTTTAGGGTTAGTTAGAAAGGAGAAAGCTTTAGCTTATTTAGTAAGTCAACTATATAGGAGTGGACTAGAAATATGAGCCAGCATCGAGCTGTTGGGTACTAATCACTATAAACTCCAGAGGAAGAAAGGCGGCATGGTTGTTAGAAGAAAGTGCTATGATACAACAGTCCCTTGGAAAACGATATGTACGAGCTATTCCTTTGAGCTCGCTAAACTTGATGGTTGAGGCATGATGTGCAAAAGGTGAACGATTCAAAAACCCCTGCTCATCAATAGCTTGAGGATTCCCATCAGGACTGGAGGGAGTTACGATCCCCTTCACAACCTCACCACTCTGAAATGTTATCTCCCCGATGAAGCAAAGCTGCTGATGAGTCCAGTTTTTTTGAGGCTGAATCACATTAATAATTTATAAAATCAAAGTTACCTAAACTATTTGTAGCATAGGCAATCCGGGTCAAATCCAAGGATCAT